>CM067311.1:35617673-35809581 GCA_034231615.1 Meghimatium bilineatum | reverse complement strand
AACATGAACAACAGACAGCACAAGGCAAATGTAAACTTGTTACAGCTGTAATGATATGCTTACGAAAAATCTTAGAAATATTGCCAAGCGACAAAGTGAGAAATGAGGACATTAGACAAAGAACCGGCACCACCCCCAATCTTGGATAATATTAAGAGACAACAGATCAAATGGTTTGCACACATCAGCAGACTACCATCAGACAGCATACCACGGCAAGCTATGCTATACAGATACAGTGTGAAGGCAGACCTAGAGGCCGACGACAAAAACGATGGACCACCAAAATAAAAGAGACGCCAAACTCCACAATATACGCAGCACACAAGAGGGCCATCTCCAGAGAACTCTTCTACCCCTGAGGCTGAAAGGCAACAAAGGGTTTAGCGAATAGATTAGCCAGTATGGTGGACCTCTGAATTTTTGACAGCTGTTAACAAGAAAAGGAGAATACAAATAAAAATTGGCACAAAAAATGTTAACATAACTTATGGGAAAATCCACCCCCCTTTCCCCTTATTGAAATTGTACACAATTGTTACTCTGCACACGCATACTGTAAGTGTATATGTTGCAAACCCACTGACTTTACTTCATCCTCTGCTGCAATCCATCACTACTTCTGATACCACTTATCTCACCTGTCTGTCTCACCTGTCTGTCTGTCTAAGAGAGAGAGAGATACCTATCACATTCATAAATTGTCGAGTCGGCCACATTTGACCGAATCTAATTCAATGATGCAATATGAAGGTTTATGGTTTCACTGATGCCGAATCCAGATACCAGATACAGAAAGGATATTTGAGCTGGCAAGATCATTTTACATTTATGTAGACATTGCAGGAATAACGACAAGCTGACACCATATGTATTTATATGTTAGTAAATATTAACAATATGAATATGTTGGTGAATGTTAGCAATTTTAATAAGTTGGTGAATGTTGCCAATATACAGTATGTTTGTATTTATTGGTCAATGTTTTCAATCTTCACATGCCATATGTATGTATATGTTAGCAAATGTTAACAATGTTAATATGTTGATGAATGTTAACAATATTCACATATCGTATGTGTGTATTTATTAGTCAATGTTAACAATCTCCACATGCCATATATGTATGTATATGTTTGTGAATGATAACAATCTCGACATACCATATGTATGTATGTATGTATGTATGTATGTATGTATGTATGTATGTATGTATGTATGTATGTATGTATGTATGTATGTATGTGTGTGTGTGTGTGTGTGTGTGTGTGTGTGCGTGCGTGCGTGCGTGCGTGCGTGCGTGCGTGCGTGCGTGCGTGCGTGCGTGCGTGCGTGCGTGCGTGCGTGCGTGTGTGCGTGCGTGCGTGTGTGTGTGCGTGTGTGTGTGTGTGTGTGTTATTACGTTATGTGTTCTTGACCATCAACAGCACTTTGTCAGTTTAATGCTGGACATTTCAGTTTAATCCAATGTTGCATTTCCCTTCCACAACGCTGTCTTGTAGCTCGAGTTGCCTTTTCCAGAGGCATTTAATGTGTTCTCTTGGTGTTTCTTCGCCGTAGTGGCATCTGCTCATATCGGAACATCAAGGATCAAGATCCTTAGATAAGGGAGGAGATGGTCTGGGGTATTCACATCTCCCTACCTCTTAGCAAATTGGGACATGATTTTTAATACTAGGAACTTGGTAAAATGCCCGCCCCCCCCCTCACCCATAAATTTTTAGAAAAATTAAAAAATATCAGAAATCTTGAATATTTAGGTTCGAACCTAAACAATTCAAGTGAGGGTGCAGTATGATTCACACATAATGTGCAATGTCAACAGTCTACCATAGAATAAACTCATCACATGATAACATGTCATTACACGCGATAAATGTATGAGAAGTGACTGTTTTATGCGGTTCTAACATGGCATTCCACGGTAATTGCGTGAGAAGTGACTGCTTTGCAAATATCTAACATGGCATTCCATACGGTAAGTGTATGAGATGTGACTGCTTTGTGCGGGTCAAACATGGTATTTATTTCACATGGTAAATGCATCAAGAGTGATTCTTTTTCACACTCCTGCAGGTAAGCAGGATGTAGTTGGGAGAATGGAATGTATTGTGGCATGCATAGTTTCCAGCTTTACTGCGATGCCTGTACGTTTTCTGCATGGCACATCCGACTACAGTATGGTTTCTGGGTCGCAATGAGCCTATTCGGGATGGAACAGTCAACTCCATCTAATAACCTCATCGTCGCCTCTCTACCACATACACATAAAGTAAACAACGTTGTTATTCTTTACTCCAGCTGCGACCCTGGCATCATGCGATCACATTTCAAATTACTGTTCCAGTTGTGATGCTCAAGTCCAACACATAATCAGTGTTAAGGAAAATGAGAAAAATATGGATTTCTGGAGGGTGCTGGAGATAGATAACTCACTGAAGAAGATGACGAGAAATCATTTTTACAAGACACGCTAAATGTCCACAGAAAATGGCAATTGTCCAACTTCAGAAACCAAGGTCAGATGGAAGTTGGTTCTGAATTCTCGTCAGGTTTCCTCCAATTGGTCAATTAATCCTTGTACCAAAATTGCTGATTTAATAGTCCAGATTTCCCAAGTTCTGTCCGATGTCCAGTTCATTGAATCAGTCGTGGATGAGATTCACACGTACTCTGCAAAGTTTAGTTCCTTTCTAGTCAGAACTAGGCTTGATGTTGCAAATTTAAGAAGAAAGTTTCCAGGGAGCACAATCACAAGTATTTCAGAATTGTACAACTGCTAAATGTTCTTCGGTTGTGTGTCCTATGATATCTAGTGACACGTCATAAAAAAATATTCAAGTTCAGACTGTGTACATGTTTGTTGGACATTTCATCTCTGGTTTGATTATTTACAGTTTACCTCCCTCTTCTATTAGTGTCCGTTTAACTGACCTTGTATCAAATACTATACTTTTAAATACTTTTTGTACCATAGAAATTGCTCAATGTACTTTAATCCCTCTATTACAATCATCTGCTGTCTCTAGCGTTTGACTATATCTGGTGTCTGCAGAACTTGACTTTATCTACTGTCTGTAAAATTCGATTTTAAGTGACGACTGCAGAATATGATTTTATGTAGTCTGTAGTATGTGATTGTATCTGGTGTCTGTAGTATGTGATTGTATCTGGTGTCTGTAGTATGTGATTGTATCTGGTGTCTGTAGTATGTGATTGTATCTGGTGTCTGTAGTATGTGATTGTATCTGGTGTCTGTAGTATGTGATTGTATCTGGTGTCTGTAGTATGTGATTGTATCTGGTGTCTGTAGTATGTGATTGTATCTGGTGTCTGTAGTATGTGATTATATCTGGTGTCTGTAGTATGTGATTGTATCTGGTGTCTGTAGTATGTGATTGTATCTGGTGTCTGTAGTATGTGTTGTATCTGGTGTCTGTAGCGTGTGATATTTGGTGTCTGTAGTATGTGATTTTATCTGGTGTCTGTAAAATGTGATTACCTCCAAGGCAGCATACTTTAAATATAATATGTGATCTTGATTGTAACCGTGTCACAATAAAAATATTTCTGGCGTAGTAATTAAGCCGTTGACTTTGTGCCAAGGAGAATGGGGGTTCGAATCTTGTTCGCTCTGTCTTGTTTACAAATTGGTGTTGTTTTTTCCAAAGATATCTGGTGATTATCGCTTGAGTGCAGATTTATGTGGAATTCTTGTCAGCTGACGTGTCACTTCGCTTAGAGAGACTGGGTATACATGAGATAACCAGAGTACATTTAAGTTAATCCTCTACATAATTTTTACCACAATTTTTGTTTAAAATGAGAGTCAGAGTTGGCCTTACAAAAGTTATTTCGACACATATCCCGAATGGTAAATGTAAGACCAAGAACTGCATGACAGGGAACAGTAGAGGCAGAGTCAAAAGGAGTAGGCCAGAATTGAAAAGAACTTCCGAGAAGTGAGCATTGACCGAGCAAAGTGCACTGTTCCTGCTCTTCAAAGTGATACAGGGCTTAAAGATAAAAATCGACTTTGAGAGAATTTCATCAAACAAATAAAGAAGAACTAATAGTTAGTAACCGTACTCCGTTTTTATCCTGTACATTTATCCCGCTATTTTATCACTTCCTTTTATCCCATCCTTCTATCTATTCCTTCATACCGTCCATTTATCTATTCCTTTTTACCCCCTCCATTTTATTGTCCATTTTTCCCGTTCATTTATACATCTTTTTTATCGTGTCCATTTATCTGTTCATTTTATCTCGTACATTTATCTTGTTCACTTATCTCGTTCATGTATATACCTTCTTTATTCTGTCCATTTCTCTATTCCTTTTATCCCGAGCATTTATCTATTGATTTTATCCCTTCCATTCACTTAGTCCATTGTTCTCACACATTTATCCGTCATTTATTAATTATTTTTAACTCCTCTAATTTTATAATTATCTATCCATATTATCCCAGCCATTTATCTCGTCCATTTTTATATCCTCTTTTTCTATACCTTTTATACCATTCATTTATCTATTCCTTTTATCGCGTCTAATTATCTCGTCCATTTATTCATTCAATTTATCTTGTCTAGACATTATTATGTGAACGTGGAGAGCGACGTTTCTTTCTCGACATGTGTTATGTTGTGTTCTTGACACAGGCTTTTGATCGAAACGTCGATTTGTTTATGTTATTATATGGGCTACCAGTGATTAGCAAATTTCAATTCTCTGTTCCAAGTTTCGACGAAATAAAGAAACAGAATAATTTGCGCTTAGTTCCTGCTAGTTTAATGTACAGCTTCGCCAGTTCTCTCCTGTTATTCCTCCTCTGTAATACCCTCTGTTATTGTGAACGATGTTCACCATTTTCATTATACTACCACTTGTAACAACATTTACTACAACCGTCCTGTTCGACTACACCAGATTTCATTGAAGTAGTTTTTTTTCATGGATATCACTTAGAATTTTATTCATGGATATCACTTAGTTTTATTCATGAATATCACTTAGAGTTTTATTCATGGATATCACTTAGAGTGTTATTCATGGATATCACTTAGTTTTATTCATGGATATCACTTAGTTTTATTCATGGATATCACTTAGAGTTTTATTCATGGATATCACTTGGAGTTTTATTCATGGATATCACTTAGAGTTTTATTCATGGATATCACTTAGAGTTTTATTCATGGATATCACTTGGAGTTTTATTCATGGACATCACTTAGAATTTTATTCATGGATATCACTTATAGTTTTATTCATGGATATCACTTAGAGTGTTATTCATGGATATCACTTAGTTTTATTCATGGATATCACTTAGTTTTATTCATGGATATCACTTAGAGTTTTATTCATGGATATCACTTAGAGTTTTATTCATGGATATCACTTGGAGTTTTATTCATGGATATCACTTAGAGTTTTATTCATGTATATCACTTAGTTTTATTCATGGATATCACTTAGAGTTTTATTCATGGATATCACTTAGAGTTTTATTCATGGATATCACTTAGAGTTCTCTTCTTCTATTATACTTGCTCTGGTGTTGTTGTTTTTTTACTCTCTCCCTCCCCCTTCTCTCTCTCTCTCTCCCTTTCTCTCTTCTGTTCTTGTCGTATTTGTTTTTTTTCTTGTTTTTCTTTTTCGTATCTTATCCCACTAATCATCTTCTTTTGCTCTTCTCTTACCTTATGATTCTCTGTAATATTCATTTATTGCTTAGTTCTTGTCCTGATTAAAACTTTTTAGTTCTTCTTCTTCTTCTTTCGTTCACTTGAAACATGTCTATATATGTAATTCTGTCTCCTTAATAAAACTCACTGTCTTTTGTAGTTCATACAGTGTCCCATAGAGCTTTGATTCCAGTGTTGTTTCCTCTGGCCAATATGTATGCCTCAGCATTTCATGCTCAGAACACTCTTGAAGTATATGTTTGGCACTCTGTGCTGCCTGTCCACATGTACACATGGCCGTGTTTCCAATCTTGAACGTTGTATACATGTGACTGCGGAGTCGGTTGTGTCCCGTTCTGAGACGTAGAATTATAACTTGCTCTGATCTGTTCATAATGTGATAGTCATCTTGTGTTGGCGTTTGTGGCTTTCTTATTGACTTGATCATCTGTTTTTTCTGATGGTAGGTGATTGGTATATCTGGTTGGTCTTCGGCAGCACCTTCCTTAGCCAGTTGGTACTTTTTAGTTGAAAAGTACGTTTGAAAAGTACTTTTTAGTTGAAAAGTACTTTTTAGTTGAAAAGTACGTTTGTTTCAGTTGATGTCATTAATGTGTGTGGGTTTTTTTTTCTTTGCTGCAGCAAATGTATGCCTGTCTTCATTTTTTGCTCTGTATTGTGCCAGCCCTCATATCTTCAGTACGTTAGGCTGTATCGTAACAATGAGGATTTATCCGTGTATCCGTCACTACTAGTTCCTTGACCTCACCAAATCACGGGTTGGATTTACTTTGAAATTAGCGATGGCAAGATATGAGTCAGACAAGAGAGACACGGATAATAATATCCGCCGATATAACCGCTAATTTGTCATTACTTTGTCACTAAATCATCAGCAGCTTCCACGAACTGTCACTATCATCTAGTGCGTCTTCTTTATGCTATATTTATGCTTCGTATCGATCTTCTAGGGATAATAACTAGATCTATTATATCAGGTATCGATCCGCTCAGCGGAAGTGTGTCATGTGCCATTACTACAAGCCTTCTACTCTGGCTGCGAAGTAAGTGTGGGATAGCTCAGCTACAGGTGACCATTACTGACCATCCAGCGGAAAAGAGAGTTAAAAGTGACCTTTTCTGGCGTTGTTATATTTTGCTGCTTGTTGGTGACGTTACAAATCGCACACAAAGAACGAGTATTGTGAAAAACCTTGTAGATAAGAGAGGGATTTGAAGGGCAGTTTCTAGACCCTCCTACCTATAAAATTATAACTTGACCTCGGTACTAGGAACGTAGTCAAAAGGTAGTAAACCCCCCCCCCTCTCATGCATTTTAACAATTTTTTTATTGCGAAAACGTCATCAACAATCTAATCAAAAAGGGGGATGTGCAATGAAAATGGTCAAATGACCATCCTTACGGTAACCCCCCCCCCCCTATCCTTTACTAAAGGAGTATCTACGCACCTGATTGTGTACGATGTTGATCATAATTGTCAATGACTAATTTGTCCCTTTCTGAACAGAAGATTGCCCACCCTATATCTCCATTGTATAGATTGGCATTTGTGACTTGCTACTACCTTGAAATGCAACCCCCCCCCTCCCTTTTTTCGAGCTCAGGCAACACAGTGTCGACTAATTGGTAACAAATTTGACACTATTCATCAAATACAATCATACTTTTCACATGCTTCATAAGAAAAAATTCTCTCCAGAGCGGAAAGAAAGACGTCTATGAAAGCTTGATAGAGACTTTCTCATAATCATATACATCCGTCATAATAAATAGCAACAAGTCCGTCAGAAAGACAAGCTATCATAAAATTTCTTATCTCAAAACAAATCTACGCTCTCAGATATAAAGGGGTCTGCGTGTTCCGCGTGAAGTACCAAGCAGACTCCGAAGCTTGTTGGGCATGGGCCACCAAACTGCACTTTTTGGATTAATCCTATTTTAACTCCGTTCCATTTCTCTATTCATTTCTAATTTTATCTTAGCTTTTTGATTTTTTTTCTTTCAACAAATGTAGCAGTATCTGTGAACTTGTTTTTGTTTTGTTTCTTTCATGGATAAATCAAATAGGATTCCATTATTTGCTGCCAGTACTGGATTTTTGAATGATTTCTCCATATGGTCCATTTCAGAATATGATACGGTCTGGTTGTCCCGCTTTGTTGAAGTAATTCTGGCTGCCTGTCTTCGTGACCAGGGTTGCGTCGTCAGTGCAGGTTGTTAGTAACCCAGTTTCATGCAGGCAGAACTGCAGATGGAAGGTGTGGGATGAATGAGAAAAATCACAATTGAATTTTCAAGAAATAAAATACGGCTTTAAACCTTTTCAAGAGCAGATGAAAACGTGGTCCGTACAACACTTAAACATTATCTTAAACCCGTCTTCACCCTCGCCTAATCAACAGTCACAACAGAGCCATGGATACATTTTCAGCAAGGAGGGAGTTTCACCTAAACAAATATAAACATAAACATAAAGACATTCATTCCCCCGTTTGTGTGTGTGTAATTTCCTCGTTTGATGTGTGGTACCAATTTCTCTATAATTAATGGTTTGGGTGCAAAGAAGTTGATTTGGTCAAAAACTGAATGCACAAATAAACTAAAGCGGTATCAATACTGAATATTTTGTTTTAGATAACTAACTAAAGCGAAACTAAATACAAAAAATATACCTTGTAAAAATGTGAATAAGGAATTGTATTTATACAATTAGTTGGCAAAATTTGCTTTTACAAGTTTAAATACATGCAAAATATCATACAAATCACGTGTCATCTTGATATATTCAAGGCTACATCGAAAAACGCCTAGCTTTGCAGGGAAACAACTCTTAAATTTTGAACACAAAAAACACCAAGATATGAGAACAGTCAGTGTGTTGTAAAAAATAAATAATAAACTACACAGTATAGTAGATGGTTGACATATTATAGTCGTCAAGCGTAGTCGACCATTCATCTTCATAACACTCTATTTACAATATAATGTGATAGCTCTGTCTTTGACTTTTTACCCCATACAGATCGCATACGTATTGACAGGGCTCAGAAGTAAAGAATATCGACTCTGTTACCTGCGAAGGATGCTGTAAGAGATGACTAGTGAGGTTTTTGGTTGAAATCGGATGTTTCATACCATAGGGTCTAGTTGAGCCAGAAAACATGCTGAAGTCGGATATGTCAGAATGAACTCCGCAGATATCGTAGCTAATCTGTAAACCATTACACAAAGCATCCGGTTCTCTGGACTACATCCAGCTATCTTGCAGGAGTTTGAGAACAACGAAGAAAAGAGAAGATACTATTAAACAACACTCCTCCCTGTCGCATTCGTCTTTTTCTTTCCTTCGGTCTTTCCTCCTTGTGTTTACTGAAAGGGGGAGGACGAAATCTCAACATTGAAACATGTCATGCATGTCATGCGAACTTTATGTTGGTCAGAATGTGGTTCTACTGTATAATTCTGAGAACCGCGTGGACAAATAGATATAATAAACTTAGATGTACTTTCAAATATTGACACTAATAAGAAGTTGATAATGTTGATGATAATAATAATGGTGATGATGACGACGTGGGTAATAATGATGATAATGTGGAGGATGATGATTAAGATAATAATAATGATATTGATCGTGATAAGGTAATGATGATGATATTGATAATAGTCATGATGATGATGATGATGTTTAGGGTAATGATGGTGATACTGATGAGGATACTGGGTAAGGATGATGATGAGGGTGTTGATAATGATAAGGGTGATGGAAATAATGAAGGTGATTATAATGTACGTGATTATAATGTACGTGATTATAATGGTGATGATGATAAGGCTAATGATAATGATGATGAATGTAATGATAATGATGACGGTGATGATGATAATGATAATAATGATGCAAATTAGGGTAATGATGATGATGATGAGGGTTATGGGGATGAGGATGATGACAATAATGAATGTGATGATAATGAATGTGATTATGATGATAATGATGATGATGGTGATGATGGTAAGGGTGTTTATGGTGATGAGTATCGTGAGGATGATGATGGTTATGATTATTGTGATGATGATGACGATGATGAGGGCAATGGAGATGATAATTATGAGGGAATGATGATATGGATAATCATAATGATCAAGGGTATAACGATAAGGGTGATGGTGATGTTGCTCACTATGGTGATGAATAATGATAATGAGGGTAATGAAAATGTTAATGAGTCGTTATATTTAATGCTGATGATAACGAAGATGATGCCGATGAAAACGGTGACGATGATGATGGTAATGAGTGTAGTGGTGATGATGATGATGATGATGATTTTGATGATGATGATGATGATAAGATGATGATATGTGTGATGGTAATGATAATGATCAGGGGTATGACTATGAGAGTAATGATGATGATCATGTTTATCATGATGATGATGATGATGATGATGATGATGATGATGATGATGATGATAATGAGTGTGGTGGGGATGATGATGATGTTGAGGACGAATTTAATGATGATAGCGATGATAATAAGCGCATTGATGATGATGTTTATAATGTTAATGAGGGTGATGAAGATGTTGATGAGTCATTATCTTTAATGATGATGATGGTGACGACGAAGGCGATGCTGATGATGATTATGATAATGTGAGGATTATAATGTAATCCCCAAGTGTTAATGTAATTTAAGGACTTCCCCATTATTCAACCAACAAATACTTCCATAAAGATACAACAAGTGAATCTGTGTAACAGAGTAGTTAGTCAACTTCGCCATCGCAACTCCTCACGAATATATCTCGAGGTGTCATTGCGAAGACAGATCGGCCATCAATGTGTTTGGCGATACTATAGATCATAAATAGTCAGTTTAAAGAATTCAGGAATTGTTGTTCGGCAATATCTTACACAGAATATGCATTAATTAAGCCCAAAGAAAAGGGATGGGGAGGACGGTTGAAAATACTCCATTTGGAAATAAGAACATTAGATTTAGTAGTAAGGCAAATATCAAGCTAAACAAAGCGAATAGATAGATAGATAGATAGATAGATAGATAGATAGATAGATAGATAGATAGATAGATAGATAGATAGATAGATAGATAGATAGATAGATAGATAGATAGATAGATAGATAGATATGGATAAATAGACACGGATGGATAAATAGTTGGATTGATTGATTGATTGATTGATTGATTGATTGATTGAATTTGTCCTACTCTAACTTGGGTTGTGGAGAAACCTATAGAATCAAGTACACACAACATATAGTCAGCGTGGGAGGGTTGGTTTGTAAAATCGATAATGTTTCTAAGATTCGTCCAATGAGAACTGTCCATTTGTCCAAGTCCTCGTGCCGGAGTCAGCGATCAGTTCAAGAAGGGAAGACATCAGTGGAGCGATCTCAAAGATTCTGTCGCGTGTCAGCCTTGGTCTGTAGGTTGCGTCGCAGTCTTCATCAACGTTGGATCCGGAACAAGAAAGCAAGAAATTAGAGACTTCGTGGCCCACTTGGAAATTAGATCAAACTGTCTCCGAATGATTTGACTCATGACATTCTACTCTCTCTTTCTCTCTCTCTCTCTCTCTGTCTCTGCCTCTCTCTCTCTCTCTCTATTTCCCATGCTTTATTTTTGTTGTTTCTTGTTTGCTGGCAAACTATAACTAAATTGTCATTAATTCTTTTTTGTTTTCAATTGACTCCGTATGAATTTGGGGATGGTTTATTCGGCGTAATGGTTAAGCCGTTCGACTTGTGCTCAAGAGGTCGCCGGTTCAAATCCCGCTCGCGACATCTTGTTTATAAAGTGTATTTTTTCAAAGAACCCTGAGTATTATCGCTTGAATCTGCTCAGTTACATGTTATGAGTGGTACTCGTACTCCTGTCAGGCGGCGTGACGCTTCGTTTAGAGAGACGGAATACGTATCGGGTAATCCGAGTACAATGAAGTCAGTCCTCTACCACTTTTTTTCCCAAATGAATTGATTACGGAAGTGACATAAAGGACCGATGAATAAAACTGATACAGTTGACATATGTACAATTTGGTGGTTTGCGCAGGACCGTACAAACGTCGGTAAAAAGAATTGGGGGGGGGGGATCTCTTTTTCGTCTGTTTCCTAGTACTACTCCATTTTTTTCTTATTTTTTGCTCGTTCTCGAACTTCTGCAGATAGGTAGTACGTAGTCCGGAGAACGTTCTCGAACTTCTGCAGATAGGTAGTACGTAGTCAGGAGAACGTTC
The DNA here is from genome assembly GCA_034231615.1 of Meghimatium bilineatum. Classification (NCBI taxonomy): domain Eukaryota; kingdom Metazoa; phylum Mollusca; class Gastropoda; order Stylommatophora; family Philomycidae; genus Meghimatium; species Meghimatium bilineatum. Next base: position 35,797,603 of record CM067311.1, on the reverse strand, counting down.
TCAAACTTCTGTAGATAAGTAGGACGTAGTCAGGAGAAAGTTCTCAAACTTCTGTAGATAAGTAGGACGTAGTCAGGAGAACGTTCTCAAACTTCTGCACATTAGTAGGACGTAGTCATGAGAACGTTCTCAAACTTCTGCACATTAGTAGGACGTAGTCAGGAGAACGTTCTCAAACTTCTGCACATTAGTAGGACGTAGTCAGGAGAACGTTCTCAAACTTCTGCACATTAGTAGGACGTAGTCATGAGAACGGAAATCGTTTTGTCATGGATTACAGCTTAGTAGGGATACATGTGCCTTTCGAAATGGCTTCAATGTACTTTGACTATATGGAATGGGACATCCATCTTCACCCCAAAGCCTTCTTAGTCGTCTCGTACAACATGCATAGAAGATAACTTTCACTAGTCTTTGCTCCACATCCAGACATCAGCACCGCATGATAGCACTCCACATCCTAGCACTAAAGTTGCAATATGCCATTTGCTTTCCGCCCTCCCTAAACATAATTCAAACAAGCCTCCTAAGCAACGTATTCAAGTATCCCTGCGCATTTTGTTAGCCGGTGTTAGCAGGTGACACATAGTATATAAATAGTGACCAACTAAAAACACGGCAATAATTGAAAGCATAAACAAAAAGGCTTATTTGAATTATATTGTTATTTCTTATACTGGCGATTGATTGGTCGCGGCTTAATACAGTACTGAATTATAGTGGCAGTCTCCAGCAATAATGAACTGCCATTCATGTTTACCTCTCGTAGCTGTATTCTATGCAATGTTTTCTATACCCCTTTGATTTGTCTGGTGATTATATTCCACTTAATGGCACGTTTCAACAATGCACAATACCTACAGATATCTCACTACCTTCTCATGGATTCTCATAAGAGAGTGCCATCAGACAACCCATGTTGGAACTACACGAGATCAATGTACGGAAATAATATCACTGATCAATAATATTCCTCACTTTTTTCCAATCAATGTCACTTCCCAGGCGACAGTCTCGTGACACTTTCTTCATCTCTTGCAGAATTCCTTCAATTGTTTCATCAACAATTCAGCCATATTGTTTCCTATTTTCGCTTGCGTATAAGTGAACGCGCATATGTTTATACTAAGTATGTGTACGTCTGTGTGTGTTTCTCACATATGTCACGGCATCTAACAATGTTGCAATATTTTATTTCTGTATAGTTTTTTACATGGCTGCATTAATTACAGCGTTTATTCTAATCATGGCGAGTATATTTATGTAATCATTAATTGATTACAGAAGCATATCAATGTAAAACTCTGATCAAAGATTGCCATGAACAGGGAATATAAAAAAAAATCAAACGGGATACTGGATACTTGGGGAGACTGGATACTTGGGGAGACTGGATAGATGAGGTCTACTGATTTCGTGTTTTATCTAGAACCTGTCTTAGTTTACTATTTGTTGTATTATTTTTCTAGTTGTCGAAACGAGGCATAGTCGCGCCATATGAAGGATGAAAATCCAGTCTCTCTCTCTCTCTCTCTCTCTCTCTCCCTATATATATATTTTTTAATCCATTTCGATTGCTTTTGACGTTTACAACGAGGACGGCAATCCCGATTGACTTTTCTTAGTTCGTACTTACATAATAATGCAACACACTTGCTGCAATTGACCAATCTTCAGATGAGAAATACCAGAAGAATCAAAACAAGACTCTTTACTACATGTTTTCAATTATTTCCATGAATTTCGTTTCTCGGTGCTGGCAAGATAATCCCGGGGGGGAGCACAAAGTAAATATATAGTAGTGATCAACGGTCGGAAGGTGTGCCGTCTCAGTATGTAATATTTCCTGCCTCACTTCTCGCTATAAGCTGTCATGCATGTCATGTAGTGAACGAAAGAAGAAAATAAACATGAAGTATATCTTTTGTGGTCTCACATGAAAGTTAAAACAGTCCTCCTTTTGTGGTCTCATATGAAAGTTAAAACAGTCCTCCTTTTGTGGTCTCATATGAAAGTTAAAACAGTCCTCCTTTTGTGGTCTCATATGAAAGTTAAAACAGTCCTCCTTTTGTGGTCTCATATGAAAGTTAAAACAGTCCTCCTTTTGTGGTCTCATATGAAAGTTAAAACAGTCCTCCTTTTGTGGTCTCATATGAAAGTTAAAACAATCCTCTTTTTGTGGTCTCATATGAAAGTTAAAACAGTCCTCCTTTTGTGGTCTCACATGAAAGTTAAAACAGTCCTCCTTTTGTGGTCTCACATGAAAGTTAAAACAGTCCTCCTCTTGTGGTCTCATATGAAAGTTAAAACAGTCCTCCTTTTGTGGTCTCATATGAAAGTTAAAACAGTCCTCCTTTTGTGGTCTCATATGAAAGTTAAAACAGTCCTCCTTTTGTGGTCTCATGTGAAAATTAAAACATACCTCCTTTTGTGGTCTCAAATGAAAATTAAAACAGACCTCCTTTTATGAAGAACAGTGTTCAGCCACGAATATCAGGGGCTGTCCATATATTACGTGAACAATGGTAGGGATGGGGGAGGGATTTGAAAAAAATGTGACATTTGATGACACGGAGGGGTGGGTGACAGAAGTTGACGTTTTAATATACCAATTAAATTTTAGCATTTGAAAAAAACATTCTGAAAATTTCTGATATTTCTGATAACAAATTATGTGGGTCTTTTGTACATGTTTTGCCAAAAAAAAAAAATTTTCGCCATGGCGGTTATATTTTTAAAATATAAATAAATAGTAGAGATCTCTGGATTGCTGTCGTTGTGCAGTGGGTCAAAAATTATTGGTGTAATATTGCAATAGGTTAATCCGAAATGTTTATATATATAGGGTATATTCTAAATAGTTTTTTTAACTGAAATTTCATAGGTGTTTTTTTTTTCAAATTGTATGCATATGTTACTATGGATCCGAAACATGGACTACTTATAGACAACATAAGAGGAGACTAAATACCTTTCATGTAAGATGACTCCACACAATAGTAAACATTAAATGACACGATAAAATTACCAATATACAAGTGTTACGCCGCACTCAGCTAACATCTGCAATGGAAACACGCAATTGAAATAAAATATGATTGCTGGGACACTTTCGCAGATTGCCAAACTACCGCATTTCAAAACCAGTAATATTTGGAGAACTGTCTGAAGGCCGGAGAACCCGTGGCTGACCAATGCCGATGTACGAAGACTTCTATAAGTCTTCAATGAAAGATTTCTCTATTGGCCGCAAGAACTGGGAAACCACGGCACAAACTCGGGTTGTTTGGAAGCACAACTTGGGTGCGCGGGCGACGATATTTGAGAAAACTATAATAAAATATATTGAGGATGAAAGAGGAAGACATAAACCAAAATCTTCTGTTGCTGTGACAAAGTCTTCTGTTGCTGTGACAAAATCTTCTGTTGCTGTGACAAAATCTTCTGTTGCTGTGACAAAATCTTCTGTTGCTGTGACAAAATCTTCTGTTGCTGTGACAAAATCTTCTGTTGCTGTGACACAATCTCTCAAAAATTTGAATTCCTACGAGAAAATACTCATTGGTTTGCACACAATATATCTTATCACTTGCATACAACCTGTCTCATCACTTCCACACAACCTATCTCAAAAAGATGATCAACATCAGATGGTGAGACAAGATTCAGGATACAGATGTCCTTGACAGAACTGGTATCATTGACATTATGTTGCTGTAGTCACAGATTCGTTGGAAGATCACATGATATACACGACAGATCATCGCCAACCAAAGATACTTCTTTATGGAGAGTTGCTGAAGGGTATACTTTTTCAATGTGGACAAAAGAAGAGTAGCAATGACTCGTTAAAGACCTCACTGATAGCCTTTGAAAGAGAGCAAGATACATAGGAAGAACTTTTTAAAAAAAATCAGAGCTACGTGGAGCTCTATAATATTTTTTCTTTTAAAAAAGCACAGCATCTTGTGAAAAGAGGAGAAATGCAGTTGCTCAACAGCAGGAGTGAGCTAGAAAGTCACGGATAGATCAAAAGCCACCTACAGTGGTCATCCATGTTCTAACAGTCCATGGATATTTACGGCCAGAATAAGGCTTATTAGCCATCTACGAATTTATATTCAAGAACATAACTCTTATTGATTCTTGATTAGAAACTGGCCTCACAGCAAGTGGGGCATTCCCATAAGTGCTCCTCCCTCTGTTCCAGCAGCCATCCGACTCATGGTGTTTCGAGTCTAATGCCGCTGAAACAGGCGTTGACATCAGGGCAGAACTCTGGCCCTTGCGACAGGTTTCTTTGTTGTTCATCACACTCACGCCGTGCCGGTAACTAGTTCAAGCACAACAACGGCCTGCCGGAACAACATGGTAACTGTTATCGAAGGTTACGACTACGGGATTGTATAGATGACGTGCCATGAAGCTTCTATAAGAAGATAACCTCAATATTAAGGCATGTCATCTACTAAGGTTTTCTGTTGCATGGTTGGTTTGTATAGTGAGCCATTGGTGAGACTCACAGGTGAAACCGCATGCGTATAACTCTAATTAAATTGTGTAAAGTGGGTGTAACAAATGGTCATCATCACTTGTGATGGACGAACAACATAAGTATATGACTGTATCCATGAAGGAGTCTGAGCAACATCTGTATCCATGAACAACAATATAAGTATATGGCTGTATCCATGAGGAAGTCTGAACAACATCTGTATCCATGAACAACAATATAAGTATATGGCTGTATCCATGAGGAAGTGTGAAGACATCTGTATGTTTGGTACTTACCAATTACCGTGAAGATCATCTGGTTCTGTTATGTCTTTGCCTGCGTTTGATTAAATTTACTTATTGAGTTTGTCTTAAATTTACAATCTTATTGTTATTCTTCTTTGCTTTGATAATTTCAATAACATCTCTTCTGTTTTTTTCTTCTTCTTTTTCTGTTCGTTCTCAAACTCCTGCACATTTGCAGAATTTAGTCCGGAGAACGGAATACATTGTGTCGCGGTTTACAGCTTTAATGAGATATCTGCCCCTATCGGCCAGACACATTCAATTTCAGCGTGACTACAGGATCACTTTGACCCTATATGGGATGGGGCAGCGAACCTCACCCATTAACCTCTCTTGGTCGCCTCATACGACATACATGGACGGTAAACAGTGTTGCTAATCTTTGGTCTCCTTTAGGGCACTGGCAACACATGGACGACAATCTTAATGAGACTATTTGCGCAACATGTCGTCTGTGTCACGACCTCTTCATCTGATTTAAGTATTTCATTTTGGTACTAGATATTGTTTACTTGCACAATGGGCACATGATAGTGATGTCTGAAATCAATAATTGATTTAACGTTGAAGATTATTTTGTTTATCAATCCTTGTGCCAATGATTTCCGTATTGCAACAGACATAATGGCGTCCATTATTTGAACAGCAGCTGACATAATTGTTAAAGCCTTTCACATAAGAGGTCCTGCGAACTTGTCACACGATGTGTACTGTGTCACTCATTTCAGCTGCGACGTATCCGTGTTTTCATTGGTCAAATTGCGTTTACTTTGTATCGCTAGCCGGTGAAACTTCATATCCACCAAGATGAGTGACACGGCTTGTGACCAGCGCGAAGAAACTAGAGAATTGGTTTGTTTTCGCTACAATAGAAATAGTAAATAAAATATAGGACAGCATGTGTATTATCCCGGCAATACGTTAGAGCTGTGTCCAGCCACGACATTCTCCAATAGAAGACCTGTGCACAGAATTTATTAGACCTTCATTCGTTCCTTCTCTTGTTTATTGTTGTTTCCGCTGGTCGCTATTTATATACTTGAAGTCGTATGCCAAAAATAGCCTTAGCGAGCCCAAAAAAGTATAAAAGTCGTGACACACAAAATGTACGACAATAATTAAAAAAAGTAACGAATGAAGGCCTAATCAATTATGTGCAGAGGTCTTCTAAAACGATCATGGTTTAGCACTTACAAGATTTACCAGCAGAATCAAAACAAGCCTATTTACATCATGCTTTCGATTTTATCCATTTTTTCCGTTGGATGCGTTGTCAAGCAACACAAAGTATATATATAGTTATTCTTCTTCTGCGTTCAGCTTTGTGGTCATGTTATATTATCAAGCCTGTCGTGAGGGCGAAGTCCACTATCTTCTCCAGGTCAGAGCCGCTGTCCCATAGTTTTTGCCTAAAATTTGTATCTTCTTTCCAGGTCTGCTGTCTCTGCTCTATGTATGTTGGGCAATCACGAAGTATGTGTTCATGAGCCTGAGTTCCGGATTCACGTTCACGTACATCTATGTATGAGACCATCAATCCTCAGTAAAAGTGAGCCAACAGTTTGCAGTTGTTTGTTCTAAGGAGAAATATAGTGTGGTCTGTTGATATCTATGGAGGTGATGCATTGCATCATGTTTATCATCCACTTCTATTTGTTTCTTCCACTTTGATGTGTATGTGTTTTATTGTTTTACTGGATTATTGTTTTTGCTTTTCTGTAGAATAGTGGCTGTCTGCGTTATTCCATTTCGCATCCTGTTCTTGACTGAGCATCCGCTTTCTCATTTCCCATGATTCCAAAATGTGATAGTATCCATTGAAGGGCAATAGCTGGTGATTTTTTTATATGTCTTAGCTCATGTCTGATGTTGTGCAGAAGGCTTTCATTTCTGCTACTCTGAATTAATATTATAGCATCTGCTATCTGTGAATACAGCTATCTTCTTTGATCTTGGTAGTTATGGTTCGAGAAAGACTTTCAGTGCTTGATAGAGTGCAACTGATTCTGCTTTAAAGTTGGAGGAGTATTTCCAGGTTGGAAAAGCTTTAGATATTGTCATCCCGTATTAAGTCTTATAAAAATTCAAATTTCCTCCATTCATTACTTCTCCATCTGCCAATCCATCTGTGTAGACATGGAGAACTGGTAGTGCTCCAAACTTATGACGTAAAGCTGTCTTCATCCCACTAGGTAAGAAAAAGATATATAACCAGCTAGTCAAGCTACCGACCAGTCAACCTCATGGTTGCGTAGAAGCAATGGAGCGAATGGTCAACTCTGGACACTGTCAGCCTATAGGAAAAATCGAAGCAACTTTTGGCAACGTTCTGGCAACTTTTATGGACTTGAGCAAGACCTTCGATAAGATATGGAAAGATGCATTCTCCACTTCTCCAAAACAAAATTGAAGGCAGAATGTTCAGTTGGATAAAAGATTTCCTCCGCTACCGCACTGCAAGAGTAAAAGTAGATGGTAAACTAAACAAACGTGTTAATCTCCATCAAGAAGTGCCTCAAGAAGGAGTGATCTCACCTACTCTCTCCCTGGTATTCATATACTTAGTGACCAACGAAAACACTGCAGTAATCGTAATCATAGCGTATGAAGGCTTGTTTTGATTTTACTCGTATGTGTTGACTGTCGATAACTCTGGTGTTAAAGTTTCAAAACAACTAGTATATTTTGTTTCATTGCTTCACTGAGAAAATGCAATTAATAATTTCATATGATTATATTTTCATTATGTTGCAACAATTCCATGAAAATTCAGTTGCAATTCAATTTCATCTATTCCAACTGTTTCTAGCTCACTGGCGGGGTCGTAGATACGTCTTCAGTAAGGAGAAGATTTTTTAACGATCAGCCTAATAATCTAATTTATCTACGAGTGTGCTGGGTGACCTATTTTTATATGAATCGCACATATTGCTTCGTTTCTCGCAATTCCATTTATGAAAAAATTAATTTCCTGTTAAAGTTCGCGAATTGGAACTAGACCTTGTGAGAATTGGAACTTGCAAATATCAAAATGAAGGAAAATATGTATAAGTGTTACAAACATAGGTGATAGAATAAGATAACAAGGAGATTCGATGACAAACGACGTTTCGACTAAAAAGCCTTCATCAGGACAAACAAAAGACAAATCCTACAAATCCTAAAACAAATCCTACATAGAGACAAACATGGTTCTGATAGGAAGGAACGTAAAAGAGAAGGACAATAGCGAATGGGTGACGGAGAAAGTAAAGATGGAGTAGCATGACAAGGAAGGAAAGGTAAGTGATAAGTGGTAGATAGTGGTAAGTAAGGAGTGGAGATGAACAGCAAAAAATGTGAAAAGTGAATTTGAACTAACCGTACGAGAGTTGGAACTAGACCTTACAATAATGGAACTAGACCCTGTGAGAATTGGAACTAGACCTTATGAGAATTGGAACTAGATCTTGTTAAAATTAGAACTAGACCGTGCGAGAAGACTATATTTCGGTCAACCCTTTTCCGTGAGTGATTCACATATATGTATTTCTAGGAGTAAGCCATGTCTGCTGGTATTCAACAGCTTTGAAGATGTTTCCGTCATTCTTGAATGTTCTTCTTCTTCAGCGTTCATTCTCAAACTCCTGCTGAATTCTCTTGTAGCAGGACCATTGTCCTACTAGATTTCCAGCAGGATGTAGTCCAGAGAATGGAAATGCGTTGTGTCGCCGTTTTATTTGCGCCAATGGCCCGACACATCCGTCTTCGGTGGATTCTTGAATCAAATTGCATGATATGATCATAGTGAATGCTTTTGGCGACTGTTATTCATCATAAAAAAGTATCGACAGATACTGTCTCATTACTATTTGTTTAATTGTTAAAAATCATTACCTACTCAATATTGAAGAATGTGTGCAATGTTTTTACCTACTGTTTAGAGGCATGGTTTACAGCTTGGCTGCAACAGCGTGTGATTTTATATTTTGTGAGCTCAGGGGACAATGAATATAGTTATATTAAATCAGTTACTAGTTGTGTAGACATGTCAAATTATGAACAAGAGGAGAAGAAGAAGAAATCAGCTTAATGAGTTGGATAATATCCCTCTTTGTGTTATAATCACGTGCTGTCTCCTGATCGAAGGTTGACTGCAAAGGATGGTCTATATCAATTCTCCCATTGATCTTCCCTCTTATTACGAAATGTTCAAGTTTTACTTTTCTCATCACATGACCTAAAAATCTTGATTCTAATTGTTGATATAATTTGTCGATTTACTCCAGCATCTCTGAGAGCGTCCTCGTTAGTTTTCTTGGCTGTCCATGAAGTTTTCATCATTCTTCTTACAAACCATATCTCAGTTGCCTCCAATTGATCTTATATGTAGTTGCTGAAGTGTAAGTTTACATGAAGGTGCGGATTTTCAGATGTAGCTGCTGAAGTTTAAGTTTACATGAAGGTGCGGATTTTCAGATGTAGTTGCTGAAGTTTAAGTTTACATGAAGGTGCGGATTTTCAGATGTAGCTGCTGAAGTTTAAGTTTACATGAAGGTGCGGATTTTCAGATGTAGCTGCTGAAGTTTAAGTTTACATGAAGGTGCGGATTTTCAGATGTAGTTGCTGAAGTTTAAGTTTACATGAAGGTGCGGATTTTCAGATGTAGCTGCTGAAGTTTACATAAAGATTTGATGTTCAGATGTAGCTGCTGATTTTACATAAAGATTTGATGTTCAGATGTAGCTGCTGAAGTTTACATAAAGATTTGATGTTCAGATGTAGCTGCTGAAGTTTACATAAAGATTTGATGTTCAGGTGTAGCTGCTGAAGTTTACATAAAGATTTGATGTTCATGTGTAGCTGCTGATTTTACATAAAGATTTGATGTTCAGATGTAGCTGCTGAAGTTTACATAAAGATTTGATGTTCAGATGTAGCTGCTGAAGTTTACATAAAGATTTGATGTTCAGGTGTAGCGGCTGAACTTTACATAAAGATTTGATGTTCAGATGTAGCTGCTGAAGTTTACATAAAGATTTGATGTTCAGATGTAGCTGCTGAAGTTTACATAAAGATGTTGATGCTGAGATGTAACTGCTGAAGTTTAGTAATGTTCAGATGTATCCGATTAAGTTGTTCATGATCACATAACGTTGTTGACGATACAAGCATTAAATAAGACAATGATAAAGCATTAGACAGAGAAATCACATTTTTGAAGACATATACACACAAAAATACTATCACGTGACGAAGTTTGAAGAAATATATTTATTCAAAACTGCAGATAAAAGTAAAGGTACATATTTAGCGTTGCATGTATAACAATGACAACAAAATTATAAAAGATGAAATATGCATGAAATACAAATATTATTTAGAATATTTCAGAAAAAAATAGCACCTTATTTTGTTCTCTATTTACCGTTCCTTCTCCGTCCTCCTAGTTCTATATATCTATCTCTATCGGCAAGGGGAAGGTCTGTGAGACTTACCGATGTACCACTGGACGAAACATATAACACGCAACGAAATACTTCTACTAAGTGATAAGAGGTAGTCCATGAATAAGTCAACAATTAAGGGAAGCTGAAAAAGTTTGACAATTATTTAGGGGACGCGGAATTGACAAAAGTTGGTGTAAACAAGACTGATTTTTCTATACCAATTAAATTGCATCCCGCCGAAGACGGATGTGACGGGCCATTGGTGCAAATAAAACGGCGACACAACGCATTTGCATTCTCTGGACTACATCCTTCTGGAAATCTTATAGGACCATTGTCCTGATACAAGAGATATCCAGTGGGAGTTTGATAATGAACGCTGAAGAAGAAGAAGAAATTGCTTGATTTTGAAACATTTGTATAAATAACCTGAACAATTGGGGGGGGGGATGGTTAGTTGAGGATAATTTTAAGCTGGGGTCCCTGAAGTCTTGACAGTTTTTGTCGTAGGGTGAGTGGCCAAACATTGAAACAAATAATCGTTGACGTAATTTTTGGACACGAGCTTCTGACTATAGCCAGGCTTTTTCAGCCAGTTGAAATATTTCTAACATTCATCTTGACAGTTATAAATGTTAAATGTTATGTGCCATGTTGTCCCCACTCATGGGTTAAATGCAAGTTATGTCTCAATTTTTTTTTAAAAATCTGCTTTCTATCAAATAATCCCAATGGTTGATGAAGTCACTGGAGCAAATATTACACTACTGTCCTCCTGTGACAGACTACTAGGTTGCGGGGAACTCCATATTTACCATCACTGTAGATGAATCCACAAAACTGACGGAAGAATCATATATAACAAAGTATACGCTACGCTCCTGGCAGGACGTAATGTTCTTGGACATTAATCCACTGGAATGCTTCCCTTCACGGACTAAGCATGCATTCATAAACACTCGAACACAGCCACATCTTTGAGACAACCCACCTTCTGCGAGATTGGATGTCATCTCGGTTACTCTACTAACTCTCTTTCTCTCCCACTCATCTCCCCTTTCTCGTTCCCTCCAATTCTCTATCTCTCTGTATTCTTTTTTCCTTCTTCTTCCTCAGTGTTCATTCTCAAACCCCCGCTGGATTTCTCTCGTAGCAGGACAATGGTCGTACAAGATTTCCAGCAGGATGTAGTCCAGAGAATGGAAATGAGTCGTGTCGCCGTTTTATTTGCGCTAATGGCCCGACATATACGTCTTCGGCAGTCTTTCTTTCCTTTTCACTTCCTACTTCCTCTTTCTCACCCACTTCCACTCTCTCTCGCGCTCTCTCTCTCTCTCTCTCTCTCTCTCTCTAATCAATTTACTGTTAAAACACATTTCCCTTACATAATTTCAACCAAAATCAGTCTAACTATCCCCTTCATTTAGCCTGCGTACACCAATCTGGCATATCACACCGAATAATTACAATAAAATCAACAAATTCACAAAACAACAAATCAATTTCAAAGCTCTAGATACTGAATTCAATACTTTGATTTATCCAAACAGAAGACCGGTCCTGGTTCTAGTATAAAATCATGCGTAATGAAATTAACTCAAAGCTGAAAATAATCACTAATATAACGACGTCAAGTGCACACAATCATACACTTGTGTCTGCTTGTATACAAAGTCAGGGACAGTCTTTTTTCATGCGCTTGACTGCATTCGAGTCGGTGAAATGAAGTTTGTTTGAAAACCGTGTAAGCCATGTTTGGTCAAATCAAGGAATGTAATTGAGATTTCTGGAACAAAAGATGAAGTCAACATAAACAGTTAAAACAAGGAATAGTTCAAACATGTGTTCTACTTTAGTCATTATTTTGTTTTAACGCTAGTATTTTGCTCAAAAGTGGAGTAAAGAATAGCAATACTGTTTACCTTCCATGTATGTCTTCAGAGACGAATAATGAGGAGTTTTATTTGTTTTGGGTGATGGGGGGGGTTGACTGCCCCGTCCCATATATAGGGTCACAGTTATCCAGCTGTCACAGCTATGCTGTAAACCATGACGCGACGAACAGAAAGTGTGTATATTTGTTTATATGAGGCATCATTGTTACACATGTCTAATTCTTAACCATCCAGTAGATACATATTTGATTGTCTAATTCCTAAAAATATGGATGTGAAGCATGGACACTAAATAAAACAGTGGACAAGAGAATAACATCATTTTAATTAAAGTGTTATAGAAGAGTTTTGAGAATACCATGCACAGCGAAGAAACAAACCAGGAGGTGTTACGAATAATTAACGTCCAGGAAGGCTGGCTTCTGAACACTATATTAAAGAAAACGCTAGCTTTTTTCGGTCATATTAAGAGACACGACGGCATGGAGAGAGTGTTAATGGAGGGGATGATAGAAGGCAACAGGGGCAAAGGCCGACCACGACGCCGTTGGACAAAAGACATTCAAGAATGCCTGCGCATGTCACTGGAAGATGCAGGGCAACTTGCTCAAGACCGCGGAGAATTCAAGAGATCCATAGGAAAGACTACGTTCTGGAAAGAATATGTCACTTGATGATGAATTCCTAAACATCCAGTAGATAGATATTTGATTGTCTAATTCTTAAACATCCAGTAGATAGATATTTGATTTTCTAATTCTTAAACATCCAGTAGATAGATATTTGATTGTCGAATTTCTAAACATCCAGTAGATAGATATTTGATAGACAGTTGCATGAAAAACGGTGGTGTAGTTTCTTCAGCCTAATAGCACATTTTTTTAAAAATGAATGTGCTTGCAATGATGTAATTGCCTCTATATCTCTCTTTTTTAAGTTTATTTGGTGTTCGCCATTATCTTGAGAAGAGAAAATCCTTCTGGTCTAAACCATGTATCTGTATATTTGATTTAATAGTAATCTATGCGACGTGTCCCTTGCATAACGCTGTCCTCATTGACAGTCTCTAAGCGTCTAGGTATTGACAAGCTGCCAGTTGCTTCTAGTGTCATGTTCAGTGTCTTAGATGTCATGTGTCCATCGTAGTCTTGTTCTGTTTCTTTGCCTGTCTCTTGTTGTTCTATTTCCTTGAATTTTTCTCTCCATGATTAATCTTTCTAAAACATTATGTTTATTTATATGTCCGAAATATCTTAGCTTGCGTTTATAGATAGTTTTGAGGATCCAGTCTTCTTCTATGTTCAGGTCTTTGTGGGCGTCTGCGTTAGTTTTTGGCTTTCTCTCTATGATATTTCTAGGACCTTTCTATACTATTTTATTTTTAATACCGACATTTTCTTTTTCATTGGAGATGTTATTTTCTATTTCTCACAGTCATATATTCCAACAGTAAAAAAATTGCTTCTTAATAGTTGTAAATTTGATTTTCTGTTTACCCCTTGTCATAGATATTTCGTCTGTGATGTTCTTTTGTAGGACCATTGCTAAACTCTTTCTGATCTCTGCAGAGCAATCTCTTGTGGTGTTGATTGTTCTGAGATATTCAGAGATGCTAACATTTTGTAGTTGTTCTTTGTCAATGACTAATTGCAGGTGTGAGTTCATCTCTGCTGATATCATAATTATTGCCTTGCCTTTTTTTTATTTTTTTATTTTTTTATTTTTATTTTTGAAAATAGTGCGTGCTTCACAATAATTTTTGACTTACATAATCATGTGCTATAATCCTGTTGATCTCCTTGATATTATGGTGGTGTCATCTGCATACCTAATCTCATGTTCTCCGATATTAAGGGATTGAAACTGCTCATAACGTGGGTCTTTTCATGCATACCATGTGATGTTTTCTGAGTATATGTTGAACAGGTGTAGCGAGTGGATGCCTCCCTGTATGACTTAGTACATTTTTGGTGACTTACTTGAAAGGGGCGGAAGGGAGGTTGATGAACTGGAAACATCTCATCCATTTCAGTAAAATATTGCTGTGCTTCTGTATATTGTCCTTTTATATCAATTTCTCTTTTAATTTTATTTCCGCCAGCGTACACACTTCCAGTTACTAAATTAGCCATGATTTCACAACGAATCTACCACCGAAGATGGATGTGTTGAGTCAATTTTACGAATAAAACGGTGACACAACGCGTTTCTATTTTCTGGACTATATCCTGCTGCAGATCTAGTAGGACCATTGTCTTGCTACAAGAGAGATCCAGCGGGAGTTTTCGAATGAATGTTGAAGAAGATGAATAACAAATCTGACACACAACCGATATAATTCGTCTGTCTTTGTTTCTTAATATGTCCTCAATGCAGCAAAACTGAAATCCTACAGGCGAAATTTGGAACTGGGTAATACAGTTTTGCTAAGCATTGGAAAAACAAATGATAATAAAACGACAGTCAATAAAACGTAATAATGCTGTAAACTGTATGAAAATTGTACTTACGTAGGAAACAAGTAATAAAGTCTTACTGAACGACGACTAACAACACACTATCACTGTCGGATGCTCACGTGAAATAATACGCACAACAATACACAGGATATAATCATACAAATAACAATACACGCTACATAATAGACGTTTCAACCAAAATTTCTTTATAAAGATAAGCACATACCATCAAAAGACGACGACTAGAAATGGCAACATCACACAAACGTGTCCGTGCGAAATGTGAATACAAGATGCCGGAAGGATAAGAACTAGAAGTACATAAAAACGTAAATTTATATGGAAGCGAAACGAACAAAAAGATGATGTAAATGACGGAACAAAATGAATAAAGACAAAGACCACACCAACCGAGAACTAGACAAAAGAGTGGTCGAAATTGAGTCCAAATGGCTTGAGTTGGATATCCTCAAGTCATTTCACGTGAGCATCCGACACTGATAGTGTTTTAGTGGTCTTTCAGCAAGATTTCATTACCTGGTTCCTACGTAAGTACTAGGATAATAAAATAACTTGCGAGGGAGAGGAGATGGCTACCGCCCTCATTTGCAGAGCCACTGAAATGTGAGATCGCTAACATCTCACACCCCGACGGCATTAATAAATGTTATGGGTTACTTTACTTTTACTTACTATGATAATAAAACATAAACTGTTTTCCACATTTGTGTGTGTGTGTTATTTTGTGTATTTTCAGGGCTGTAGAGACGGTTTCAACATTTGTTTGTGTGCTGTTAGTATCTGTGTTTCCAGGGCTATAGATACGTTTTCTCTATAGGTGAGGGTACCTAACAAAGTAGGTCTTTGTGAGTTTCGTGTGTAGATTCCATTATTTATTAAGAAATTTAATGACCATAGGATAGTCAAATAAGTCATTAAGAAGTTCTAGATTTCCCATTTACCAAGAGGTCTTATACTGTAGAATTGTATGTCTGTATAACATATATTTCAAACACTACAATGAAATTAATACGTATACAGTAGAAGGTTATGTCTTGAGAACTACTACCAGACAACAATTATTAATAATAACTGTTAATGAACGTAAGTAAAAAAATAAATAAAAACAAACTGTCGAAAGCATAGAATACCTGTCCTCCTTCGTCCTTAAAAATGTCTTCAATATACTGCATGAATGAATTTAGCTTGTACTTGCAGTCATAGGTAGCTATCGCTGGGTTTTATATTATTTCTTCTTTCCACAGAAAAATACAAAACAATGACGGATTTTACGAAAAAAAACAGTGCTACAAATGTAAAAGCTCAAAAAAGACAATAGCTATAATAGAAAATATTTAAGACGGACTACCACAAGTAAATAAATTTTATAAACAAATCATAATAAAAAAAAAAAAATTTCTCTTAACGTCCAAAAAACATAAATTTACCAATAGCGGAAACTACAAAAACAGTGCACAATTATCAGAAACAGCAATAACCAACAATAATATATAAACAATAGCAAAAAAAAACAACCACAAAAACAAACAATAACCAAAAACAAACAGTAAACAACAAACAATAATCAACAACAAACAATAAACACGAATAAACAAAACAATAACTATTAAAATTAACAATAATTAACAACAAACAATAACCATCAACAAACAATAATAACAGAATAACCAATAATCAAGAACAAACAATATCCACAAACAAGCAATAGCCAACAATAAACAATAGCCAACCGCTTGCAATAGCCAACAACAAACAATAAACAGCGATACACAATGCTCAACAACAAACAATAGCCAGCAATACACAATACCCAACAATAAACAATACACAACAACAAACAATAGCCACTAACAAACAATAAACAACAATACACAATACTCAACAACAAACAATACCCAACAGCAACCGATTGCCAAAAACAAATAATTAGGAATAATACAATCAATTTTTAAAAACAGTAAACTGCCAAAACAGACAACAGCTACAGTAAACAGCAATTACCAACAGACAATTACCAACAACAGACAAATCAAAACTAATGTTCACTATAAAAAAAACAGACAATTGTTGACAAAAGAAAGCAGCGACACCAAATCAAAATTGCGCCATGCAGAAGAAGAAGAAAAAAATCATGTCGCAGACACGTCACGGGTTCTGTTATATCGAACACAATTTCCCGATCCATAAATACTCTGCTTACTTTGTACAGCCTTTGTACAATCGGACACTCACTCGGAGTGAATTTGGCGAATCACAGGCACACGACGCGGGGTAAAATAACATCCCGATTTGACAAGAGTGTTATTTTGTTATGTGTCAATACGATAAAGTAAATATCCAGCGCTGTAAACTATTAGATCCAAGGATTAAAGCCACGTAGATGAA
Source organism: Meghimatium bilineatum (assembly GCA_034231615.1). Taxonomy (NCBI): domain Eukaryota; kingdom Metazoa; phylum Mollusca; class Gastropoda; order Stylommatophora; family Philomycidae; genus Meghimatium; species Meghimatium bilineatum. The sequence continues at coordinate 35,780,614 of CM067311.1, read as the reverse complement.
TGGACACTTAATTACAGGCTTGTATCTGCTTGTCAGAATTTTTCCATTTCTTTTTCTGCCTCGACTTTGGATTATTGTTTGTTCTCAAATTAGGAAAGCTTGGCTTGGACCGTAGACCAGACGTGTTAGACCTCCTGACTGAGTATAATAAATCAATTGATTTTCACGTCCATGAAACAAAAAAACCGATCTCTAATTGAAAAGAGCAAAACTGCTGATCGAGACCCGTAATTACTGGCATTTCTCGGTCTTGTTGCCATCGTATGGAGGCTTGGATGAACTAGCAAGTGCAGGACGGATGTTAAATATAGATGTTTACATGTACATGTATTTGTGGCTACCATCTTTGTGGTACTTAGTTAATTGTGACGTGTGTAAAAGATGAACAGTGGAAACATTACGTAAACGATTGGACAAAGATTATTTATTGCTAAATATGTAGATTATTTACTACCTTTAAGGGACATATTCATTTAGGAGTTATGTTGACCATCTCTAGAAGACATAGACCACATATCGGAGATATATTGATTACATTTAAAGAACATCAACCGCATTGAGACTATATTGACCACATTGAGAAAACAATTAGCAACGTGTGACCACATTGACAGAAAATAGACCACCTAGAGGGAATATTGACTACATTAAGAGAACATAGATAATCTAGAAGGGATATCGACCACACTGAGAGAACATGGACCGCCTTCAAGTGTTATTTACTATTTAAAGTGGACAACTCACTTGGTGAAAATAATAACTTGAAAGGACCACAGGGTACCTTCAGAGAACAAGGACTACAAAGTGTGGATATGAATATTCTAGAGAGTATTCTAAGATGTGAATATTCTCATATTAATGGACCACATAGGATGTGGACTACATAGAATGGCTGCACCACACAGACGGACATGAACGATATAGATGACATGGACCACATAGAGAACATGGACCACATAGAGGATATGAGCCACATAGATTACATGGACCACATAGATAACATGGACCAGGAATAGAATACTTTTAACTCCCACAGAGAATATGCGAACCACATGAAGGACACCAAATAAATCTAGAGAAGAAGTGGACCACATTGAAACACAATGACTCACTTATATTGGACACAGGCAACCTATATTAGACCACATGTCACCTGCAAACAACATACATCCCCAAAAAAGTGACGTTTACAATTACAGATAGCATAGGTCACATAGAAGGGGCATTCACAATTTACATGGAACATAGATCACATAAAAGTAACAATTAAGAATCACATGCAACACATATCACTTAATAGTGTCATTTTACAATGGAACATAGATTACATAAAAGTGACATTTACAATTTACATGGAACATAGATCACCTAAACGCGACATTCACAATTTACATGAAACATAGATCACCTAAACACGACATTCACAATTTACATGGAACACAGATCACATAAAAGTAACAATTAAGAATCACATGCAACACAGATAACTTAATAGTGTCATTTACAATGGAACATAGATCACCTAAAAGTGACATTTACAACTTACATAGAACATAGATCACCTGAAAGTGACATTTACAACTTAATAGAACATAGATCACCTAATAGTTACATTTGCAGCTTACATCAAACATACATTACCTAAAAGTGGCATTTATAACTAATGTTGAAGATAGATCACATAATAGTGACATTTACAACTAAGGTTGAACATAGATATCCTATACATGACATACACATATTCATCATCATAAATGCCTCCCCATAACGAAGGTTGCCTACAATAGACCCCCAACACCCTCTGTCTTTCGCTTTGGTATTGAACTTTGCTAGACTAGCTTATCCATATGTGATGTTTTTCTCCCACTTGTATCTCTGTACACCTCTTGTTCTCCTACCCTCAAATTTACTCTCAAGTAAGGTCTTTAATATGGTGTCTTGTATTGTCCTATCCATGTGTGTCGCTAGGCGTTATGGGCAGCCGATGTCTTCTTTCTTTAGCTAACTGTGATATCGCTGCCATAGTGCAGCCTTGGTGTTCTAGTATTTCTGTGATGTCATCTATCAATATTTGTCTGGGTCTTCACCTGTTTCTCTTTTGAGATGACCTTTTATTGAAGGTTACCGATGGAATGTGATCTAGTTTCATTCTGACTGGGTGGCCGAATCATTTGATCTTTTATATGTCTATGTATTCTTTGCACGATAATGTTTTCACCAGATTTCTTATCATTGTTTCTTTTTTTAATTTGGCATGCATACTTAGTTCCAAGTGTGAAATTTTATTGCAATGTTTTACTCGTTCCAGCTTGCAAAACTTATCGAAAAGCTGATTTGGGCTAGGCTTTCGCCATCACAGCCACCATATTGACCAGACATTTTAATAACAAAAGGTGCAATTTGTTAAAACCGTAAATTTTAACAAGGTGTCATTTCTTTTAGTATGTCCAAATAACTTATTTCTTTGATCTTCATTTCCTTCAATAGATCTTTTTTTTCATACGAAGAAAGATTTCATCTTATCTTGCCACGAAGTTCTCCATATTCTTCTGTATATCCACATAGAGATCACATAATATTTTTAACAGAGCACACATATTTACAACAGAGCACACATATTTACAACAGAGCACACATATTTACAACAGAGCACACATATTTACAACAGAGCACACATATTTACAACAGAGCACACATATTTACAACAGAGCACATATTATGTACAAAAGTAGACATATTTGCAAACAAAAAAACCGCATATTAGTGAAAGAATTCCTTTATTTAATGACAAATCACATTTTCGTTAAAAAAAATCACATATTTGCACATGATATATCATTCATTTATGAAAACGAGTCCCACACTTACACATAGCACATTTACCAAGACGGAGAACATTTTGATATACACACTTATAAAACATAATTTTAAGCAAACAGATCATATAGTTAATGATAATCACATATTTCAGAAGATAAATCACATATTTATAAACGGTAGATCATATATTTCAGAAAATAAATCGCATATTTAAATTGTCAAGACAGAATGTAGACACGCCGTAGAAAGTAACATATAGAAGTATTATATATGTATAATACTAATAAATGTACTAATAGTAATAGTAATAGTAATAGATTTAGTATTATTTCCAGAAATGAAGTCTGTCATTATAAGCTCCGTTAACATGCAATGAGACACAACTCACAAATGCAGACAAGAAAGACGATGTTGTCCACAAAATTGGAAGAAAGGAACTAACAATTATTGTTTTTTTATTGAAAGCAAGACACAACTGCGACCAATCTCCGAATAAGACCTTCTTCTTCTTATGCGTTCAGTATGTGGTCATGCTATACCGTCAGCTTGATGGAGTGCAACTGCTTCTGCTCTAAAATTAGAGGAGTATTTCCCGGTTGGAAAAGCTTTTGATATTGTCTTCCCATCTTTGAGTCTTATAAAAATTCCACCTTCTCCATTCCTTACTGCTCCTTCTGCCGATCCATCTGTGTAGACATGTGTCCAATCCTTGGGATTGTATTTTATTTCTATCATCTCCAGTGTCAATGCTTTTAGTTGAGGTGGAGTTTGGTATTCCTTATTAATTATTCCAGGAACCTGTGTTATTATGGAGACATTCTGGAGACTATTGCCTGGCTCTTCAAAGTCCGTTAGTGTTTCAATTTCATTTGGGAGGTTTGTGAGGATTTCTTTATGCTGTTCATGGATATCTTTAGAGATGTGACAGAAGCTGGTTCTCTTCAACCTGCTTGTGGTTGATCTAGAAATTTGCGCATACATCGGATGGTTTGGCATGCGCTTAATTTTTCCCCTTTGAACAAGCACTCTTTCTTCTCTTCTGTCATCCAGTGTCGAATGTTTGCATGTTTTTTCCATTGCATGGATTGGAGTGGTTTTCATCCCTCCAGAGATAAGTCGAAGTCCTGCATTTTGTACTTTTGATAGGCGATTAGTATTTGTTTTTTATGCTGATGCCCAGGCTGTCATTCCATATTCTACTACAGGTCTGACTGTACCCATGTAGACTTTTCGGAGAATATTTCCATTTGCTCCCCAGCTTGTTCCTGCAAGTTTCTTCATCAAGGATAGCCTCCTGGTTGCTTTTTGCTCGGTGGTTATTAGGTGTGGTTTCCAGGTGAGTCGCTTGTCTAGTGTGACCCCTAGATATGTAAGATTCTCCACATGTGCTAGCTCACTTCCATTTATTTTAAGATTTGCTTTTTCTTGGTGGTTTGAAAGTGAGAAGATGGTTGTCACTATTTTGGAGAGGTTGATCTGGACTCCCCAGTCAGATGCCCATTCACTTAAGGTGTCAAGTCATCCTGCAAATCGCTAAGTCAGGAAGTACAGGACATCACAGCATGTCCCCAAGCTGGAACTTCAAAAAAGCAAATTGGACCCTCTTCAGTGAACAAACAGACCAGCTTTGCCAGAATATCACCCTCACTAACAACATAAACCACAACATCTAACAAATAAACAAAGTGATACTACAATCCGCACAGAAGGCAATCCCAAGGGGCAGACGAAGAGAATACAAGTCTTATTGGAGTGAGACTCTAGAAAAATTGCATAACGAGCTGAATGATGCAAGACATACAATGGAGCAACACCCTACAGAAGAAAACACAAAGAAACACAATGAAATCAAACACACATTCAACGAGCAGAAAAGAACAGAGATACAAAAGAGCTGGCATGAAAAGACCAGCAGTCTAAACATGACAAAAGACACAAGTAAACTATGGAACCTTACAAGAACTCTAAATGAAGAAACAAAGAATTCACAGTACAAGACTGTCATCGAAGAAGAGGGAAAATTCCACACAGGGAAAATGGCAGCAAACATTTTAGCTGACTTCTACAAGGAAGAAAGTACAACAACACTCTCTCATACACGTATCAAAGAAGTCAAAATAGAAATTAAAAGAAAACTGAATAAGACCTATCAGCAGAAACAAAACAACGCGGAATCAGCTTTCTTACGTGATATTTTTAATTATTGCTGTGATTTTCGTCGATCATTATTTACATATTTGTGTTGCCAGGTGGTTGTCTGTTAAGTCCGACCAGCGAAATCCACGGAAATAATCGAAAACATGAACCGAACAGTTTGATTGAATTACTTTGATAGGTCATCTATTGGTGAAAGTTACGGCACAGCAGAATCAAACAAGACATGCACAGGAAATTTGGAGTTGCTGATACCGATATTTGCCCTTGTTGACAATCTCCAGAAAACAAAGAACACATTTTACAGAACTGCCACCAATACAACACCACAATAAGAAAACTATGACCAACTGAAACAGATCTCGGACAAGCTCTACGGCCCTTTCTCAGAAATGGTGACCATAATCCAGTTTATTCATTATATCTATAGCACCTGACTTCCACTGGAGAACAAGGCAGAAGAAGTTTCACGTAAACTACCTCCTTATATTTCACACGCAACCTCTCCTCACTGTTATCCTTTTCTCCAATATATACATAGTTACCCAAGCCCTAATTCCCCTCGCTTCATGTAATACTTCAGTGTTTCAAAAGATCTACGGCAAGAATATTGCTTATTTTTCATCTAGCAACTCACAGTCAAGAATATTTGCGTCCAGACTATGACTTATTGGCCATCTACGAACTCACAGTCAAGGATATCTGTGGCCGGAATATGACTTTTAGCCATCTTCGAACTCATGGTCAAGAACATTTGAGGCCAGAATATGACTTATTAGCGATCTACGAACTCATAGTGAAGAACATCTGCGGCCGGAATATGACTTTTAGCCATCTTCGAATTCATGGTCAAGAACATTTGAAGCCAGAATATGACTTATTAACCATCTGCGAATTCAAAGTCCACGACATAAATCTAACTGAATTTCAAAAGTCCATTGTCTATTGTCCTTCCCCTTGTGGTTTGTTATCCACTCTTGCGGTTAAGCGTAGGGGTGATTGGAGCTCGAACTTGTGCTCGAATGTCAGATGTGTCGCCTCGGCTGTGCTATGACCATGTTTGTTCAAAACATTCGTGACGTTTTCTATCCATCTTTTCGTGGTCTTCCTCTGGTTTTGTACCCTGATCTCATTTAGTTATATGCCTTCACGTGTAACTTCTCGTGATGCATTCTGATTCTGACTCCAAACCACTTGATCTGCTGCTATTCTATGTATTATGTGCAAGGTGTTATACCTGTTCTTTCCCTGTTGCCTTCATTTCGTAATCTGTCAAGTTTGGTGACCCATGCGGCCTTCCTCAAGCACTTCATCTCACATGTCGGTATCTTTCTGTAATGTGGAGATGAGAGAGTGGAAGTAACAAATGACCATCATCACTTGTGATGAACAAAAAACAACAATATAAAGCTTAGTTAAAGTATAGCCTTTCCTCCTTTTCCCCCAGTTTATAACCGGTTCTCTACCAGAGGGGCTAACACCTGACCGGAACTGAGTCTACATACATTGGGATGGCTGCTGGAACGGAGAACTTATGTGAATGCCCCGCGTGATGTGAAGCCAATTTCTAATCAAGAATCTCTAAGATGGAGCCAGAAGTAGACGCAATGATGATTGATCTACCATGCATGTCACAAGAAGCGACTTAACGGAGGGTTGCTGGAAATGTCTTATGCTTATTTTGCATTCGTTCTCAAACTCATTCCTTCTAGCAGGATATAGTCCGGAGAACGTTATGATTTACAGCTTGGTTGAAATTTATCCACCTTTCAGTATGACACCTCCAACTTCACAGCAATGGAGGTGTATTTAATCAAAATGTCTTAAAGAAATGTCGGATATGTCCAGGGGGAGTGTGGTTCAAAGGTGTACATCTCATTCACGTTGTGAACTTCCATAAAAGTTCGGTTCTCCGAAATGTAGGCAAAGGACCACATCGAGGATGTGAACCACATGTACAGAAGATACGGGTCCATGTGGTTCTTGACCTCTATTTGATCCATGTTCACTCTGTACTTCATGTCATCTATATGGTCCATTTCTCTATGTGGTCCATAACATCTAGGATGTCCATGTCATCTATGTGGTCCATGTCTTTTATGTGGTCCATATCCACTTTCTAGTCCATGTCATCTATGTGGTCCATGTCTTATATTAGGCTTATGTCTTTTATGTGGCCCATGTCTTATATGTGGTGTATGTTTTCTACATAGTCCATATCATCTATGTGGTCCATGTCTTCTATGTGGTCCATGTCCCCTACGGCATTAATAAATGCTATGGGTTACTTTACTTTACTTTTACTATGATCTCTGTATAGTCCATGTACTCTATGTATGTGGTCCATGTCTTATGTCTGGTGCATGTCTTCTATGTGGTCCATATCTCTATATGGTCTATGTTCTCTGTGTGGTCCATGCAATCTATGTGGTCCATGTAATCTATGTGGTCCATGTCCTCTATGTGGTTCATGTCCTGTATGTGGTATATGTTCTCTATGTTATTTATTTAGTGACCTGGAAGTTGTTCCAAGAAAGGACACAGAAGTAGAAAAGGATACAATAATTGAAAGAAAAAAAAACCGATCTCTGTGCTCACTGGACAACATCCTGACCAGCAACGGGAGTTTGAGAAAGAACGCAGAAGAAGATAATAATCGAAACAGAAAATACACCTGAAGTAAAACAATCACTGAGCGGCCATTTTGAAATCTCAGAAATGAAAGAGAAATCAATAATCAACTCTCCATCCCACACTTGGTACAACAAACTGTAAACAACGAACATGGAATCAAGGAGATTAAGTTATTTGTAGCCGAGACTCTTCCAATAATAGAATAATTACCAACTACGGGCGACGGAAAATATCACCCTGTAATAATTCCTATATCAATATCACTTGTGTTTCTTACTGCCATGTCAGACAGCTGCCTAGGTTCCGTCGATGGAAATCTGATATCATAATGGCATATGCCCGCCAATTATTACTTTTATTATTATTTTTTGTTGAAGGGGTGGAAGGTTAAATCTGTACCGAAAATTTGTGTGTTGTTTCTCTGATAGGTGTGTGTTTATCTGCATTTGTTGTTATCATTCTTCGCCATGTTTGATGCTATTGGCGAGGTTCTCAATAGTTGTCTGTCTCCAGAATTGGCGATCATATTCCTTATTGATATCTTTCATGCTATGATACCAAACTATCTAATATCTTCTCTCTCTCTATTCTCTCTCTCTCTCTCTCTATTTCCCTGTCTTTACTCTTATCCTGTCCTGTCTCAACCATTTGTTCCGTGAAGTGTTGTTGGGAGTCGAAGCCTATGTTCTATTGTTAAACGTGTTACACTTGTAGTTGTACGGCTATGTTCTATTGTTAAACGTGTTACACTTGTAGTTGTAAGGCTATGTTCTATTGTTAAACGTGTTACACTTGTAGTTGTATGGCTATGTGATTGGGATTGTATAATGTCTATGATATTGTCGATCCATTTACATCTCTGTCTCCTCTTTCCCTCATCCCAGATATTCAATTCTGCTGTTATACGCTCTCAATGGGAGGCAACCAGGCACCATTTTTATTATATGTCCAAACCATATGATTTGTTGTCTCTTGATGTAGCCAGCTGTCTTTACATTTGTTGCAATGTCTCATTTTTCTGAATAAAAACATGTTTATTTACACAATATATTGAAGAAGAACACAATATTAAAAGTTTCTCGGAATTATGATTTCAAGAACTGTTATGGACATGAAATATTAAATCTCTACTTTGCAGAACTGTTGCGGTATTGAATTATTGAATCCTTACTTTCCAAATCTGTTGTGGAATTGCAATTCTTCTGGTGTCCAGATATGTTGTGAAACTTCTCTTCAACGATCATTCTCAAATTCCCACTGGTTCTCTCTAGTAGCAAGACAATGATCGTACTAGATTTCTAACAGAATTTAATTTAGTTCATAGAATGGAAATTCGTTGTGGCTCCTTTTTTATTTTAGCTAATGGTCCGACATATTCGTCTTTGGCTGATGTGAAATTGAAATATTTCACCTCTACTGTCCAGATTTGTCGCCAGCGTGGCAACCGAGGGCTGGGCTTCTAGTTCAGGGTGAAAACTATATGGTCAATGTCTTCTCTCCAGACAGGTCGTAGGAGGCGACTAAGGAAAGTTGAGGGAATAAACTGACAACCTGCCACCTGTAAAATAAATAATTGATATCACATTTTGTCTCAATTTCTTACTTTTGTCGTCTATAAAATAATCCCTATGTATGAGGAAAATAAGCAGACCAGCAAACAGTGCATCTTTGTCATTTTGTGACATATTCTTAGGTTTGAACGCTGCTAGATGAGCCATGACTCGGATGGGTTAACAAATCTGGCAGAAGAATGATGAGATAGTTGATCCAGTTGTGTGTGTTTTCCTCTCGCAGGACGTGGCCATCCTGAGATACTGACACAGATGCCTCCCTTCGAGGACTAAATATGAATCCATACACCCCCCCCCCTTTACACAACCATAACTTTAAGACAACTTTACACTTTTAAAAATGAGTTTGGTTGTCGTTTCAGTTACATCACTGAAAAGAATCTGCACTTTTGTCAGAAAAGTTATGGACTGCCAAGATATACATGCTCACAGCTAAAGGAGTTTGTTTTCTCACCCTCATCCAAACCTGAAATTGACACCAGCATTCCATTTATTACATATAATTATGGGAATGTACATATATTTTATGTTTTTCAACAATTGAAGTAGGGGCGTATGAAAAAGTTTGCCAGTTTTCGACAAGGGCAGTTTGATAAAAGTTGATGCCAACAATGCTGTTTTTGTACACTAATGAAATCGTTTTCATTTGAAACATTGTTTCTAAAAATATGAAACAAACCATGCATTTTTTCGTAATTTTTCTTCTAAACGAATTTTTAGATACGTGTGAACTCACAAGAAATTTTTAGATACGTGGGAACTATCAAAGAATTGATATTGTTAACTACGGGTTATCCCTGATATAGTGACAGTTGTTTACAAAAGTCGAGGGTAAAAAATTAACAAAAAATACTTGACGTGATAACCTCATGGATAACCATATGGATAACCTCACTGTTTTCAACGTCAAACATGAACATTATCTGCAAAAGTGTGAAACAAATCCGTAAAATGTGCAAGCTGATGGTTACTGTTGCTCACTTGATGAACACATTCCTGTTTTCCATAATCGTCCATTTGTATACGCCATTGAATGCATATTCCCCAATATCAAATCCAAGGATGAGTCATTATATCCAGATAGAACATTTACGACGAAAGTTTTAAAAATGGTAGCGTATCCTATTCAGGACCTAGCTATCAACCCAGCCTTATTTGGCTGAAGCAATTTTCTATGCAATATAAATATGTTCAGTAGTTTGTCATTGCTTTCTCAACGGTCCGGATGCTCAAATGCCTGTCGCGGGGATCGAATTCGGTACCTTGGCCGTCACAAAATCACTCTGTACCACTTGCTGGATATACCCAATGTGAGATATGGATACTTATGGACGTGTCCGGGGAGCAATAATTACGATGACCTAATGTCTAAATTTGACTTTTTCCCCCTTTTATTCGCTACTTGCTGCTCGACCAATCGACAAATCATACAAAGTAGCAGAATCAAAACAAGACAGAGTCAGTCCTTTTAGGCAATGTTTTTTTAATTATTGATATGTTCTCGTTGGTCACTATTTATATAAATTGTGTCGATCGAATGTGGCCTGCAAACGCTGACCAAAGAAATTCACGAGAATAATCGAAAATATGACACAGAAGTCTTGACTGAATTAGGTTTTAAGGTCTTCTATTGGTGAAAGTCACACTTGATGTTTATGCCGTCAGACAAGCTTAGGGGTGAACTCTGTTAGAAAAGCTTAGTGGTGAAACTCCGTCAGAAACAAGCTTAGGGGTGAACTCCGTTAGACAAGCTTAGGGGTGAACTCAGTCAGACAAGCGTAGGGGTAAACTCCGTCAGACAAGCTTAGGGGTGAACTCCATCAGACAAGCTTAGGGGTGAACTCCGTCAGACAAATTTAGGGGTGAACTCCGTCAGACAAGCTTAGGGTTGATCTCCGTCAGACAAACTTAGGTGTGAACTCCGTCAGACAAGCTTAGTGGTGAACTCCGTCAGACAAGCTTAGGGGTGAACTCCGTCAGACAAGCTTAGCGGTAAACTCCGTCAGACAAGCTTAGGTTTGGGCTCCGTCAAACAAGCTTATGGGTGAACTCTGCCAGACAAGCTTAGGGGTGAACTCCACGGTTGTCTGGAGCTCTTCTTTGATTCCATCAATTCTTTTGTTTTCCTCCAACTGGGGGTTGTTAAGAGGCTTCAGCAATCACCTTTATCCATCCCACAACTCTCAGGCTATAGATCCGTGTCTGCAAAATATAGGTTAATACGTTAATAATAATACGTTACAGCTCGACCTGGATATAATTTATGCACATTACATTAACGAACAAGAACATGCGGACTAATCACACAGCCACAAGTCTTCTCCCACCCCTTCCCTTTCCTGCACCCCTAAATGGAAAACATTCAGTAATGACTGCTGAAAAACACGAATAACCACACAACCATTAGCTTTGCTTACAAACACACATACAAAAACGAACACACACGTTCATTCACATGCGTGTTTAGCGTGATATTACAACATGGAAAGTCAATACCAACACTCGACACTTTTGATTGTGATTATTTCGGCTGTAGGTTCCCGTTCTCTCACCATCATATGTCGCAGGTTGCGATTACAGTTTCTGATGAGACTGTTAAACTGTAAGTATGCAATAAAAATATAAAAAAACAACAGCTTGCCTAATCCCATGCCCGTGAGGTGTGCAAGGACTTAATATTCCAAGATAGCTATCAATCACAGCACGTGAATTTTACAGCTGATTCGATACGTGTTGCGCACTGACTGACAATTTCGTGACAGAACACAGCTCATAATGTCTCAATGTGGTAGAACAGTGAGATTTCTAACAGTTATCACGTAGTAATTGCATATGATACACGGAGGAGATTACCTGTTCGACTTGTGAAATTTCATACCAAACAGCTAGGTGATATTAACATTGGTGTGAATATCAAGGAATAAACGTATCTTTTACCTTCTTGCTTTAATATCTGCCTGTCTACCATCGCATCTTGCCGGGGCCCCATAAGAGAAGCAAAGGATATATAGTATCATTATTTACATTCCATGCATGTCTTGCGAGGCAACTAAGGAGGTTATGGGATGGAGTTGGCTGTCTCATACCATGCAGGGTCAAAGTGATCCCGAAGCCATGCAGAAGTCAAATGGTATCAGGCCGAAATGTGCAGAGCTTGGGAGTCTCAATTGCCGTTATAAGGCCAGATGTTTTGCCTTGATTGTGTTGAGTCCATATTTGTTCAAATGGATCGCCATTTTTTTTAATCCACCGTTTTCTTTGTCTACATTTGGCTCTATCATTGGAAATTTTTTTGTTACACGCTGTTATTGGCAGGCCCGTAGATAAAGGGGAGGTTTGGAGTATTAATTTCCCCTTAACAAATCGAAGCATGTCATTTAGTACAAGGAGATTGGTCAAAATGGGAGATAAATGGAGAAACAATCTAAGCGATTATTCCCAAAAATAATCATACAATTTTTTATCAATAGACGACATGTCTACTTTAAAACACTCGAATGACCTATTTCGGTAACCCCCCCCCCTTTCCTCCTTGAAGAGATCGTATCTATGTCCATGCTTATTGGTTTTTGACTTGGGTTGTTTTTTTTTACTCATAATGTGTCCGAACTATTTTACTTGCTGTCTTTTAATATGCTCAATGTCTTTTCCTGTCTCAACCACCTGTGTCCTGAAACGTCGTGGGGAACCGAAGTCAATGTTCTATTGCTAAATGTGCTGCTGTTGTTGTTACAAACGGTGGGGGTTGTAAAATGCCTCCGATATTTCCGATCCATTTACATCTTGTTCTTCCTCTTGCCATATATGCTCAATACATGACATCACAATCTGCTGTATGTTCTCAATACATGACATCACAATCTGCTGTATATGCCCAATACATGACATCACAATCTGCTGTATGTTCTCAATACATGACATCACAATCTGCTGTATATTCTCAATACATGACATTACAATCTGCTGTATATGCCCAATACATGATAGCACAATCTACTGTACCTTTTCATCAGACATGACGAGTCAAGTGCCATTACACCCATCTTGCAAATACTTGTTGCTACTGTATCAAATCATGGATGTTGTGACAATCTTAACCTTGACTGATGTTTAATTTGAGCTAATGTTACAATCAGTGGGCGGTTTTCTTGTACGAAACAGTCAACGGCTGCAATCGGCTCTAGGCCACTACAAGGCCCTTAGATACATTCTCCAGATTGAAAGGGGTAGGGGGGTTACCTTAACACAAATATTTAACAATATTTGTATTAAAAAATGCCACTAGTGCGTTTTTTAGCGTCAAATATTTTTGTGATAATATTCTTGATAACATATGTGTCTAAAATCGATGGTGTAGAACTAGGGCGTGGAGGTTGATTACTAGATTACTAGGGGAGGTATTGATTACTAGGGGGAGGGGTTGCTTTTGGCCAGGTTCCTAAATACTAAGAGTCATGTCCCCCCCCCCCATCTACAGGCCTAGTTACTGCTAAGTGTGAGTGACTCGTTCCTGGCAAGTATGTCACACAATTCACGTCCTTTGAAACTACCTACTACACTCATGTTGTTATATGTTATGTTATGTTCCTCCAGGGCCATAGGTGGCGCAAAGGGCACAAACCATAGCTTTCCATTTCTTTGTATTGCCAGGTCTTTCAATTCTTGCGAGTTCCTCTAAGTCTCCCTCTTCTTCTTACTCCGGGTATCACTCAATATAGTGACTGATGGGGAATTCTTAGGCTGTTCATTCTGAGAACATGGCCGATGTAAGTCAAGCGTCTTTGTCTAATGAAGGAAGATATATAGGTTTGTTTGCTTTCCTCTCTTAAAGTAGTGTTAGATTTAAAGTCACTCCACTTAACGTTCAGAACAGTATGTAGGCATTTGTTTTCAGAGTCTAGTCTCTTATCTGTGGCTTTCCAACTTTGGCATCCATATGATAGAATAGGAATAATGTTGGAGTTAAACAACCTGAGTTGTGTGGTGTTTCTTATTGTGTTTGGCGTCAAGATTTTATTGAAAGCACCCGCTGCAAGGGAAATACGGTGTAAAATTTCCTTTGATGAATCTCCATTCAGTGCTAGATTGGTGCTTAAATATGTAAAATTGTTGACTTTTAATAATGGAACATTTTGAATTTTTATGTTGTCGTTTGATTTTGTAAATCTAGTAAATGTGTTTTTGATGTGTTGATTTTCAGGCCTATCTGATTTGGCTCCACTCATACAGAAGGTTAATTGACGAGCATATATCACAGTACTGATTCTTTATTCACCGAAGTATTTCTATAGATTTTATGCATTCATTGATTTACTAAAACAGATACCAGAATGTCACTCCTCTTTGGTATACATCAATAGGGAGACCGACATCATTACAGCGACATTCATGTAGTTCCACAACCACATTACCAATAAGCAAGGGGAAGACCTCAAGGATTCGTTGATAACCGCCAATGTTTTGTGTCTCAATGATGGCACAGTAACTAGGACTGCCAGCCGATCTGGAGACACTGACAGTAGCATAGACCTGGCATTTCCACGGCCTTGACCCTTCAATGCAGGTAGAATATGTTGAGGCATCACGGCCGCGATCACTACCCGTGCACCATCCTTATCAAGAAGCACAACTATGGGAAACGTATGGACGTTCCGCATACCTTCCAGTATGACAACTCGGGCCTTGACACGATAAGCAAAAGTAGGTGCAGCAAGTTGCAAGTTAAACGCTCTAGGCGCAGTGAACTGAATCATCCATCATTGTGGAATGACGACCTAGAGAAATCATGGAGGAATAAATGATAGGCTTTCAGGGCGTGGCAGAAAGCATGCAACTCATTAACTGTGCACCATCCAATAACGTATCGGCATTGAAGCAGACTGCATCACGAGAAACGATGGATAGAAACCGTCAGGGACATCCTGAACAGACACGGTCAAAGCACAGCCGAGGCCACACATCTGGCTTTAGAACGCAAGCTCGAGCTTCAATCACCCCCTACGCTTAACGGCAAGAGTGGATCACAAACCACCTCGGGAAAGACAATAGCCAATTGAAGCAGACCGTAGATGACACTATGTTACTCTTCAAGACATGCGGTCAGTAAGCCAAAGAAGAAAGATGGAATGAATTCTGCAATCAGTTCAGACAAATCTCTAAAGACGTTATTGTGTTTTCAGCAGAGCATGAACAGAAATGTTCAACCATTCGGTATATCTGATTTTCAATCCACTGATCTTTTTCCTTTTTTTTCAGCATTCATTCTCAAACTCGCATTGGATCTGTCTTGCAGCAGGACAATTGCCCTACTGAAATTTCCAGAGAATGGAAATGCGTTGTGTCGTCGTTTTATTTCCGCCAATGGCCCGACACATCCGTCTTCGGTGGGATCCACTGATATGACATGACATAAATCAGAAGAAGATAAGGGGAATGCCTTCCTTGAGCAGTACGTTCAACAGACGAACTAAAACAACCCAGATGACAGGCGGAGGATTAGCACCACGCTGTCTGGTCTATAAACGGAGGCTGAGTGGAATGAAAGCATACACTTCACTGCAGAGACCTCCAGACCACTCTTAAATGGTTGCGGAACACTGCCCCATGCCCTGACCGTTTACTATATGAGGACTTCGCCACAAGAGGATAATCAACGTACGTAATCCCTAATCATGTAACTCGCCTGTATTATGATGGTACATAGAGGACATCCCTGAAAGAATAAAACTGTATCGTCACGTTACAAAACATAAACATGGTTACTATATGTTTCCTCACACTTTTAAGGTTTTCATTTGAAGCACCCTCATATTTCAAATCTTTCTATCTATCCATCCATCCATCAATAATATCTGACTTTTCTCTCCTTTTCCTGTAAGGCTTTGAAGTATTGAATAACGATCGGTTTTTGGGCTATGGTACGTTTAGTCACTTGATATGCAGTAATATTGCGACGTCTCAGAATGTTGGTAACTCCTTTAATCGACCTTCTTCTTGGTCTTCCACTGCATCTTGCTGTCTCATGTTGAATGCTGTTGCTGCTGGTCAATAAGGGTTCATTCTCATTAAGTGGCCGAACCATTTCAGTCTCTGTTTATCAATATATTTGACCACAAAAGCTGTTCCAACATTTCTTTTTATCTCTTCATTCCTCACATAATTTCTTTTGTTTGCTGCTTTTATTGTACTCTAATTTCACACGTAGTACGTATTTTTCTATGCACCAACTACAGAACCATTGCACTTTAGTTGTACACTGTTCTTTAGTTAGTGTCCATGTCTGATATATTATTTCAAATCGCCGAGGTTTAATATGTATGATATTTGTATGTGTTCAAGTTATGCAAAATATTTATTTGATTTTATTATTTTTTATCATTTCATTTTGTGGTGAATTTGACTACACAATCCATACAGGTTAAATTGACCCAGAAGTTATATTGACTTTGGACTTGTCAGACAGGACGGCGCAGATATCGTATACAACAAATATTCCCAAATTAAAATATAAAACAAATCTTCCCAAATTAAAATATACATAATATAATATAAAACTATAATATAATATAATATAAAAATATAATATAATATAATATAAAACTATAATATAATATAATATAAAACTATAATATAATATAATATAAAACTATAATATAATATAATATAAAACTATAATATAATATAATATAAAACTATAATATAATATAATATAAAACTATAATATAATATAATATAAAACTATAATATAATATAATATAAAACTATAATATAATATAATATAAAACTATAATATAATATAATATAAAACTATAATATAATATAAAATATAAAATATAAATAATACATATAAGTGGTAAACCATGACATGACTAGCACACCATTCTCCCGACTACAACCTGCTAAACTTTCCAAATGAATAAAAAAGAAGAAGGAACGCCACTAGTTTCATAATGGCAGAGGAACGTGTTCTATTGTCGGAAAGAATTTTTAAAATTTTTCTTTTGGAGATAAAATTAAAATCCACCGTGAACACGTCGTAGCGACGGCTATAACAGTGCTGCTTTTGTTATCTCAGCTTATATCCGCCCTACATGCCGTAACATGGAAGCTTGCAGAGACACAATTAATAATATGTTACGGTCTAATACGAAAATGTTATTATTTTGCTTTACATATTTGATACCTGTAGTTGGGATGTTTTGTTGTTTATTTGAATTTGTGACATTTTGTTGTCTATTGGGAATTGTGATACTTTGTTGTATATTTGAATTTGTTATGTTTTGTTCTATATTTGAAATAGTGACGTTTTGTTGTATATTTGAAAGTGTCATGTTTTGTTCTATATTTGTCCGCCGAAGACGGATGTGTCGGGCCATTGGCGCAAATAAAACGGCGACACAACGCATTTCCATTTTCTGGACTACATCCTGCTGGAAATCTAGCAGGACCATGGTCCTGCTAGCTTCAGTAGGAGTTTGAGAATGAACGCAGAAGAAGAAGAATTTCTATATTTGAAATGGTCATGTAATATATCATGTGAAATTGTGTAGTCACATGATGGCCGCAAATACGTTTTCAGTAAGGAGGAGGGGGCGACAAATCTGAAATTTAAAATAATAGAACTTTTAATTTGAATAAAAAAAGGTCATTCCTCCGTTTCGTGTGCAATTCCCTCTTCTTGATGAGAAATGTGGTGCTTTTCTCTTCAAATAAAATTTAAAGGTGGGGGTGGGTGGGGGGGGTTACTTATCTTTCGACAACATGCATAATATTAAAGATCATATTCTCATTTGCTAAGGGATCGGGGGGGGGGGGGGGGGGGTTGAACATACCAACACCCCCAACCCCACCTAATTTACCGGTTTGAGTAGGATATTTTAATTTTGGACACGTATTGCATATTTTACTTTGGAAAGATTTGCTGTACATTTTAATTTGGGAAGATTTGTTGCATATTTTAATTTGAGAAGATTTGTTGTATATTCTAAATTGTGAAGATTTATTGTATAAAGTATTTTAATTAATTTTTTTAAAGCCATCCCCTCCCCTCCTCTGAGTAGTAGAATTTTCTCGAAGCAATGTGTACCACTGAGAGATGAAGTCTTCTGGGTGTGAAAGAGATATCTGAAGAAAACCTATTCGTACAGAAAATAGAAAGGTTATTTTAGTAATATTCTCTAGTGAATAGAAAGAAAGTAAACAACTTTGTTATGAAGATTAACTTTCTCTAACTGTGTGATAGTTTACGTTTTTCATTTTATAGTATTTATTTTAATTTATCTTGTATTTTTTAGTGGTAAAATTCCACTTTATATATCAGAAATAGAGTTTCTACGTTATTGTTCGGTGGTTGACTTATTTATGTATTGAATTCTATTATATATGTTCACACATCAAGCTTTATTCTCTATTTTATTGAGTGCTAGATGATCTGTATTTATTTTAATAGTTACCTATCCGTCTCTGTTCCTTCAGCGTCGAATATGGTGCATGGGCAGAAATTTCTTGAGTTCGAGCGCTGTGATGCTGCTGTGTGTAATGCCTGCATGTTATTGAGACCCATAGTCATACTCTCATTGCTTTTTGTTCTGCTTAGAATCTCTCTTGATCTTCCTCTTTCTTTTGTCATCTGGTACCCATTTTAATGTTTAAATTGGCAATCAGTTTTCATTCATTCTAAGTACATGTCCGATATAAGTACATCGTTTTCTTCTTATTGATGTAGAAACATATTGTGATTTTGTGTCAGCTCTTACTTGCTTCTTTGAATTGAACACTTCCCAGCCAATATTTGTTAGTTTTCTAAGACATTTATTTTCAAATGAATTTAAATTCTTTCGAGCGCTTTTGTTATTTTCCATCTTCGCAACCATATGTTACTATGGATATTTAATTGAATTTCATCAATCGTAGGTTGATATATTTACTTATTGTTTTTTACTTCGAGATATTTGTTAGGTTTTTGGATGTATTTCATGCAAACTCAATTCTGGTAGAAATCTCTTATGATGTATATATCCATCTTGTATAATTTTGCTGCCTAAATATGAAAAGTTATCAACTGTCTGAATTGTTTTTCTTATGATAATAATTTTAAAATTATAGTTAGTAACATTCATGATCTTAGTTTTTTTAATAAGTCTGGGTCTATTCTTTATTTTATTGCAGTCTATATATAAACCCGTAGCCTGCCAGGATTGTGTAGTGGGTACCAAATTGAATGCATTAACTGGTCATTTAGAGATGTATATCATCAACGCTGAGGAAGAGTGAGGAAAAATCTTGTCTTGTCCAGTTCTTGATGGTGTATGTCCATGCTTTTTTTGCCTCCTCTGCTGCTTCTACCCTTGACGGTTCCCTGTAGTATTGTTTTTGACTAGGAATTATGTCGGTCTACATGTCCAAACTATCAAAGTTTTCGTCGTTTCACTATTTAAAGTAGTGGTTATTGTGAACTTGTATTCATCTCTATATTACTTCTTACTTACATTTGTTTTATATTCTTTATATGAGATTCATAGAATTCTTCTGTAAACATGCATAAGGCCTGTAATAACCTGCAGCTAATGTCCTTTCATTGCATTATATTCCACTGCATCTTTGTTAAAAAGTTAATAAACATTGTTTGGACAGCATTCGAAACATGGGAAATATTCAATGATTTGAAGGAGACGACTATGGGAAAATTATGGAAAACCAACTATGGGACATTATGGTCGACATGGGATTCCCAAATCGTTTTACATGTTTAATCGCAATGCTGTATCATGAACAAGAGAAGCAGTTCAAATGAACGGAACAATATCACAATGGTTTAATGTACAGAAAGGAGTTAGACAAGGATGCACAACATATACGGTGAAAACATGATGAGAACTGTAAAAGACGACATGGTATTTTCTGACTTCCAACCTCTTACCATCGACAGTTAACAGGTCCCAGATACCAGATATGCTGATGACACAGTTCTTTAAACAACCCTCTTCTTCAGCATTCTTTCTCACATTCCAACTGGATCTCTTTTGCAGCAGGACAGTGGTCAACTAGATTTCCAGCAGGATGTAGTCCAGAAAATGGAAATGCGTTGTGTCACAGTTTTATTTTCTCCAAAGACCCGACACATCCGTCTTATTTAAACAACTAACGCGAATGGTCTAAAGCAAATGTTACTATCAACAAATAAATACGGTGAAGTCCGAAATATGTTCTTAAATATGAATAAAATACAAATTGACGACAACGGATAAAGTTAAAGTGCAACCAAAGATAAAATTGACAATTTTGAACAAGAGGACGTAACACATTTTAAGTATTTGGGCACAAACATAAATAGTTCAGGAGACTGCGACATCGAAATCGAGAAGATTTGCAATGGCGACATTGAAACTTGCGCAAATGAAAAATATTTGGCAAGGTACCAGCAGCATAGCCAAATTATGTATGATCAGAACATGCGTATTTCCAGTGACAAAATACGGTTATGAGACATGGCAATTAGATAAAACAATAGCAAGGAGAATCACTGCTTTCGAAATGATATGCAACAGAAGAATGTTATGTATACCTTGGACAGCTAAAAAGGCAAATCAAGAAGTGTTAAGAGCAATAAACGTCCAAGCGGGCGGCCTACTTAATAAAATCATAACAAGAAAGCTGAGTTGTTGTTGTTGTTGTGTTGTTGTTGTTTTTTTTTTTGGGGGGGGGGTTTGCATATAAAGAGACATAACAGCATAGAAAGATTAATTTTTGAAGGCAGTTAGCAGCAACAGGGGAAGAGGGCTCCCAAGACGACGACTGTGCAGTGAAGTATCAGATTGGCGAGACATGTCTCTGACATGTCTCTAACTGCGGCAGATCAACTCGCCCAGAATCGCGAAGTATTCAGAAATTTCATAAGAAAGACCGCGTTCTGGAAAGAATATATCACATGATGATGATTTTCATCTCTAGTTATCGAACGAATGCCACTACCTCTCCATTTGATACCTGTACCGTTACACCAAAACATGCATTAAATTCAAACTGTTCATTCATAAATAAATTCGAATTAATCCAAAAGTCATTTACTGTCTCAGCTCACTAGATATGAAGGCATCTCAAACCCGCATACAATTAAAGCTACAGGCATGAATAAGCTGATATTAATGCAGGGTATCCAAAGAGATCAACGAGCTGCTAGTGCATGCAGGAGTAGAAACCCAGCGTGAGTAATAATACGTTATTCATCCTGTGAGACCCTAGTCGCACCTGTTAAATGTTCAGATCCCATCTATGACAGCGCTCTCACTCTCCTATATTAATTTTAGGAGCCTCGGTTTCTATTTACTGCCTCTCTGATGAGCTTTTTTGTGTGTCGCCATTTGCAAAACCTGTGTGGAGGGTGGTCTATGATTTCTCTTTGCTAGTGTACAACCGGGGTCGGACCGTATTTCTTCCGATAATAGCACTTTAATCTGCTCTATTGTCGTCAGAGCAGTCTAAAAAGGGCAAAATCAGAATGTGTCTCAGATATCGTAGCTGAGCTGTAAACCCCGAAACATCGTACCCCAGACTAAAAAATGTCTCAGAAGATGTAGACTATTAACTTAATAGTAATCGGGTTTTTCCATATGCACTCCACCCATCACAAAATAGCGTCATGACAGTTCAGAAGTGTACCACCCACAGCACGTAACTGCGTAACTTCAAGTGAAAATCCCCAGGGATCTCCAAAAATTACACTAATAAAACAAAGTAACTGCCCGATAACTAGCCCCCCCCCCCCCCCACATCGTAAACAGAAGACATATTGCGTGATCACGATGCCACGGAGTTCCCCCTCCTCAATTGCACGAGCAAACAAAATAAACTAGGTAGTATATAAATAAAATAGTAGCCATTACTGATACATCAAACAAGATTCACAATGTTTTTCTTTTTTTTTTTTAAAGTCACTAAAACTGCGACTTAGATATACCCACTACGCCAGTAAGCCGATGAAGATGCTTCTTGTACAGTTACTTCTGGCTGGACAGCACAGTAAACAAAACTGAGATGAAGTTAAATCAATTTTCCACCAAAAAAATGTCCGATAACGTTAACAAGACAAGCAAATACAGAAGCAGGAATGGATTTTTGAAATGTTATTGAAGCTATTAAACTAAATGTTGTGAACTCAATCAAATCTGCATGGTGGCATCACTCAAATACTTCAACATCAGCAATTGTTAACTATGGCAGTCAACATACTAACAAAACACTAGAGTGTGGCGTTTCAGAGATCAAACACATCGATTCTATATCTATTTCAGAGATCACACAGCGATTCTATATCTATTTCAGAGATCAGACACGTGGAATCTATATCTACTTCAGAGATCACACATCGATTATATATATAATTATATATATATATATATAATTTGGTTACCTATATATATATATATATATATTCCAGTTAATAGACACATCGATTCTACATCTATTTCAAAGATAAAATATATCGATTCTAATGTATATCAGAGATGAAACGTATCGATTCTACATCTATTTCAGAAGACGTTCAGTCATCATACTCCTATTATGTGACTTGATTACATGTACTTCTTCTACTACGATTATTTATGTATTTTATATTTGTTTTTGTTTGTTTTTTATCTTCGCTCTCAAACCCCCACCTGATCTCTTTTAGCAGGACAATGTCCTACTAGAATTCTAGCAGGATATAGTTCAGAAAACGAAAACGCGTTAGGTTCGGTTTTGTTGTTGTTGTTGTTATTTTTTCAAAGCCGGGCACATCCGACTTTGGCGGCCGTAACTAATACGTTCAACGTTTTACCACTTGCACGAACGATGAATATCAATACAAATGTTATATAGCCTTCCGTGCAATACGGAGTTTCTTCAGATATAATTTCTTACCCAGAAGACACCACTCTCAGCGATGTCGATGTAAACGCATCAGGTCTAGGTACAGGTATCAGGTGGAGGGGTAGTGGCATTCGTTCGACAGCTAAAAATGAAATTCAACATCATCATGTGACATATTCTTTCCATGCCAGAACGTGGTCTTCCTTGTGGATTTTCTGAACACTTCGTGATTCTGGGCGAGTTAACCTGCCGCAGCTAGAGAACAATCTGATATATCCCTACACACTCTCAGCGATGTACATTGCTTTGAAACTTCCAATTCAGAGGGATCTTTCTGCATCTCATTCAGCCACACACTTAGCATCTCATTTAGCGTAATAATTATTCAAATCAGAAAGATATGGCTCTAAACCTATGTCTACTGCCCCCTACCCCAAATGGCAATACTGACTCTATCCTGTCAGCGAGATGAAGGAAGGTGATGTTTGTGGCTATGTGGTAACGACAGCATGACCTTGCGGTTCAGACGCCATGTGCATGTACAGTTTTTTAATTGACCCTCCGAGAAACAAAAAAAAACCGCCTCTCGTTAATTATACACTTATGTGAACTGATTTGGAATAATCCTTCTGAAGTGACGCTATTTGACGTTTCCGATTCTTTTCATTGTATGTCGATGCAAAGTATATACAAAGTGGTCAATAAAAATCACGGGAAAAGTCTAATGTGTCGCTTTAGGAGGATGATTCGCACTGAGTCCAAGTAATATATAATTGACGAGAGACACGGAAAGCACAAGAACATGCATAGAATAAAACCCTGGATCTCACGAATGTGAGACCACGGCTCTAGCTTCTCGTCTAATTTCCCTAAACCTCAAAGAAACATGACTATGTGACGTATGCCTTACAGAATGATGTCCTCACTGCCAGTATGTAAGCGTCTCGGTCCTGAGCAAGCTGCCCAGCCTCTTCCAGTGTCATGTTCAGAAGCTCTTCGATATCCTGTGTCTATCGTAGTCTTGGTCTGCCTCTGTTGGAATATCCTCCTCCACCATGATTAATCTTTCTAGGGCATTGTGTCTGTTGATATGTCAAAAGTATGCTAGCTTAGTTTTATGGCAGTTTTGAGGAGCCAGTCTTCTTTTATATTTTGGATTTTGCAAACGCCAGGGGTGGCTCGGCTTTCTATCCATGATATTCTGGATCTTTCTATAACATAATTTTTTTTAATTGTTTCCTTTGCGGATGACATTTCCCGCGTATCACAAGGATATGTTGCCAATAGACAGAAATAGCTTCATAAACATTTCACAAGTGAAACTAGAAGAAACAATTAAAACCAAAAGAAAAATATACCAAGTGAAACTAGAGAAATATAAATCAGACGAAAAATATACCAAGTAAAACTAGAAAAATAGACACCAAAGGAAAAATATACCAAGTGAAACTAGAAAAATATAAACCAAACTATACATATATCAAGTGAAAAATACCCTTGTAAGAATGATTGTCACTGAAATATTTGGGCCACAATGCATAAGGATTGACGCCACATCAACAGAACACATATATCTATCTATATGCCCATGTTCCCAATATGTGTTGCGATCGTGTCACTAAATTACTCGATGCAGCCTCATGTTCTCCCAAACGGTAGACACGAAATTCATTCATGTGTAGTTGATACTAAAGGGACATGACCTTCTAAACGTGTACCCTTAGTCATGCTTGCCTGAACTTTACTTTAAAATACACTTTGTTCTACGCTCAAATCCCCGTCAAGGCGACACCCGAGAACATAGACTGTGCTGCTACAGTGAAGGCTTGACTGAATGTTACCAATATTTTACAAGTTAAGAAAATGATTATTAGGCCTATACATTTCACAACTGTTGTAAGGAACTTCAAAATTCAATCCAGTTTCAAACTGCGGACGTTTTTCTTTCAATACGCATTACACATCCACATAGTGGTATTATTATTATTTAAATACATTTAGAAATTAGCCCAGTCGCTAATGATGTATATAAAGCAAAAGAACATGGCACATAAACAGGAGCATTGTGTAAATTGAACAACCAAAACGACTAATCAAGAAAGGATAAGAACATTAAACGTGCGAAGGTAGACTCCTAAACAACATTACAAGAGATGGATGTTTTCGCCATTTAAAGAGACATAACAGTGTCTTTTAGCAGAAAGTGAACATGAACTACAAACACTAATAGATCAAGTCAATAAATCAAGTCATGAATATGGACTGGATATAAACATTCAAAAAACAAAAACCATGATAATCAGCAAAAACACAGAAGAACAGGAGATAAACATACAGGGAGAGAAACTACAACAAGTAAAACAGTATCAATATCTTGGACACATAGTCACAAATGATGGCAGATGTGAAACAGAAGTTAAAAGGAGAATAGGAATGGCTAAAAGTACCTTCAATGACATGAGGAAATTATTAATATCTAAACAAATTACAAACAAGTTAAAAATGAGAATTATAAAATGCTACATCTATTCCATATTAATGTATGGCTCAGATACATGGACACTAAATAAACAATTAGAAGACAAAATTGATGCCTTTGAGATGTGGGTATATAGAAGAATAGGGAGAACATCATGGAAAGAGAAGAAAACACACAAAGAGGTGCTAAAAACACTTAATATGAAGAAAGAACTACTAAGAGAAATAAAGATCAGGCAAATAAAATACTTTGGACACATTAAAAGACATGACACCTTATTGAAGACCTTACTTGAGAGTAAAGTCAAAGGGAAGCGAGCAAGAGGTAGGCAGAGATACAAGTGGGATTGTAACATTACACGATGGACAGGTTACAGTCTAGCAGAGTGCACCACCAAGACAAGAGACAGGAGATGTTGGAGATACGTTGCAGCCAACCTTCGTTGCGGAGACGGCACTTGATGATGATGAACAGTGTGGAAAAATTAATAATCGAATGTACGGTTGCGGGTAACAGGGGTAATGGCCACCCAAGACTACGATGGATAAGTGACATCTCAGATTATTATCATAGTTGGGACAAGATATCTCGCCAGAATCTCGTGAGGATTTCAGAAAAACCTTAAAGAAGATTACGTTCTGGGGGAAAATATGTAACCCACAGAAAAATAATACATTCATGAATTTTTCTGAAGTCAGAATTGTTTGGGTGGGGATTGGAGCGTCTTTTTGTGCTAAAGTCTCTAATGTGACACACCTACCGCCCTGATAGGTTATGGGTGTTAATATTTTATACTTATTATTAGTACAAAAGGTCCTTAGTTCGGGGGGTGGATGTTCAAATTCACCCCACCACTTCCTTTTTAACAAATCGGAAAATTATTTGTATCGCTAAAACCTTCCCCAAAAAGCCACACATCTCTCTCGTAACGATTGTTTACGAAACGGTAATCAAATGCCTTTTTTCAGGTAACCACGGGACCCCCCCCCCTCCAAAACCTACAGGAGAGAATATCTGCGGCCCTGATAACAGTAGAATACTTCTATAGCGTATACTTTATAACAAATTTCACAATTTAACACCATTTCAAAATCCATAATTTTCAATCCAGCCTAAAAATGTTCAACAATCTCCCTTATCAAGGGGGAGGGGGGGGTCAACACTCCCCACCTTAGTCAATGTGAATAGTAACGCAAAATGAGGTAAACAGGTTACTAAAACACTTACCTAGCCTATTAATAAAAAATATATTTAAAAAGTATATATAAAAAAACATACAATAAAACTAAACAGGACAAATGTAGCCTATTTAGTTTTATTGTATGTTTTTTTATATATACTTTTTAAATATATTTTTATTAATAGGCTAGGTAAGTGTTTTAGTAACCTGTTTACCTCATTTTGCGTTACTATTTGTTCATTAGGTTACTGCGGCACCATCCACTTTGTCGGACACCCTCTGACCATTTGGTTATTTATATTAGTCAATGTGAACATGACTTATAAAACTAAAAATGTAGCCAAAACTTGGCAACACCCGTCATTTACTGTTTTTTTTTTTAATTTCACAACCCTTGTTAAAAAAAATATATATGCAATTGCACACGAAAACAGACGAATACACTTTTTTTTGTTTTTTTTGGGTAAAACCCCCTCCTTACTGGAAACTTATATACGTGCCTGTCATTTATATTTATTATTTATTGTTGGTACAGTGTATAACGAATCCCTGCTATTACAGACATATTTCGGTCCGGCCGGACCAAGTTGTTATAATGGGATTTGACTATATGAAGCGAATTTCTGTTATTACAGACATATTTCGGTCGGTTCTAGCGAAGTTGTAATAACGGGATTTGAATGCACTATTAATATTAGTAAATCATTTGTGTACTTATAAGCATGCACCAATGACATGCTACCAGACTCTCCTTATGTTGTGGGGATCCTAATGAGAAATAAATCATACCAAGTCGGATGTGTCTGACTGAGACTAGCAGATATCACAGAAAAGTTGCAAACCATGACACAACGCATTCCATTATCCAGACTACATCTTGCTAATCTGCAGGAGTTTGAGAAGGATCAAAGAAGATGAAAGAATAAATAACTGTGACTATTTCATTTATTTGAACTATTTATAGGATTCATTTATATTATAGTGTTTGGCTTCCGCCTTGACCTTAATTTTCCCATTTCCTGCGTGCTCTAAATCAATTTCTGTCATGTTATCTTCTAATATCTTCCATGCATATTTAATCCATACCAGAACTTTGATTTTTTTAATGTGGTGTCCCTTGTCCCCAAAACAGCCGCTCACACCATGTATCATAACTGATCTCTTTAATCTCAATCGCTACATTAAAGTTCTTTGAACAGATTTTCTTGTTGATGTGTACATGCGAGCTTACAAACAGAAGATAATGGACAAACTTATGAAATAACCCAGTGGTTGGTAAACGCAAGCTATTTTGTATAAAACTGCACCGCCCAGTTGAAACTTATAATAAATTTATGTTTTTCTATGAAGGTTCTATTGACCAATTTGGCAGCACAAAGGATACCACTTGAGACGGTGGCTGGTCTGTGGCTTATGTATATTAAAACGTATTCGTGCATATATAATTCAATTATAACATCAGTTAAACCCCGTATTTTCATTTTAGTAGCAAACCAATGGCGGTCGGTGGTAAAATGCAACAACTAATTTAAGAATAGAATAACTATCTCCAACAATAACAGCTTAGATTATTTATTTTCTGGAAAATGTACAATGATTAACATACTGGAAAATGTATAGGATTAATGTTTGATTGTTAGACACTTGTGTCAATCACGACATGAAATTTAAGACATTTTCTTCGCGTAAGCGCCTCGGATTATTACAGAAGATTAAATAGAAGTCACACACCCAACATTAGATTCTGATTTGAATGTGCATTCAGGCATCTGTCACAAATATGCTTGACTAGATAACTCTATACAAATGATGAGTTCATAATATTCCAGCTGTAGAGCTCTCCCTTTGTGAAGCAACTTTTTGGCGTAAGATCCCACAATTTTGCGAATTTCGGAGACAAAGATCATGATAAAGACAAAATAAAAAGAACTATTTTGATAATTGAAATAACAAAAGTGAGAACACTGATGTTGTGTTTCATAACAAAACAGCTCAAGACTTTCTTGTAAAGAAAAATTTACAGACGAGAAACGCGGCATTGACCACCAATTGCAATGAAAATCAGTGAATTACCTTTTTTTTAGGTAAACCACCCTCTTGTATATCTTGAGAGCTTATCTATGGTTCTATATGGTGCACTAACGGGTCAAATGACTATTTGGGGGGGTGGGGGGTAGGGATGTGTGACTGAAGATATATGTAACACTAAATTAATTAAGAAGCACAAAAAAGGCAGATATGACATTCTTCTTTGTAAATACAAGAAGGAAAACATGTTTGTACACTTCTATAAATAGGAATCAAATTCTTGATGAAGTCTGAATCCTACACTTACTCTATTCAGTAATATTCTTCTATTTAAAACTGACAATTATTTCTTGGTACATGTGTGTGTCTGCACAGCAAATCCAGTTTTCTTGAGAAATGTTGCTTCATTTGAAAGCTCATCAAGACTCCCTTAAAATTTTAAGTGTCCACACAGAATATCCAGTTTTCTTGATAAATGTGGATATGTCTGAAAGCTTCTCAAGGCTTCGATATAGTTTTCTTTGGATGTTTGTCGTTGTGAGCCAGTGCCCTTTCTTAACTGGTTTAGTGTAATGCAGCCTTGCAGGATATGTTCCGCGGTCTGTGCTACCGCCTTCCCACATGGACAGAGGTGATGGAACCAGTCTTAATCTATTTAAGTGATTGTTTAGTCTGTTGTGTCATGTACTCACGCGAAAGATGATAACTTGTTCAACTCTGTCAAGATATTGGTAGTTGTCTTTTGGGTGGTCGACTTTCCTAACAGCTTTTTTCCTGGTATGTGATTATTTTTTAGTGTTTATGTTCATATGTTGCTCAATCCTCTGACAGCATATCTGCTTCTTCATTTCTTGGTGTCACAGTGGGATAGTATCCATTGTAATATTACCATTCTTTGGATGCTCACTTTTTGCACGACTTTCTTCAGGTCTGGGAGTTTATCACTGTCAACTGCTTGTAGAAAAGACTCATCCGTAAGAAACACCACATGCGCTATGCTACTAATGTAAACTGTTACAAAGCTTTCGGCCTGTAATTTCGCAGAATAGGTATTAAGATTGAAGCAATCATTGTAGATTATGTGATTCACAAATAAAGGCTCGTCCAAAATCGAAATATTTCGCATTCTTTTCTCCTCGATATGCCTTAATCATGTATTTCAATATCCTCTAATAAAACATAACACGAAGTAAGATCTCAACAGAATATAAGATATAGATACAGCTACGTTGTCGGAAAACGACCCGAAATTCAAAATTTGGGTAACACAAGGCAAATTTCAAAATAAACGGGGGAAAAACAACAATAAAGTGACACAGCGACAGACGTTTCGATTAAAAGCCTTCATCAGAACGAAAGACAGTCGAAATCAATAATATACTGAACGTAAGAAAGCACATATTTCTTTTTAACCTTATCGCCTATCTCGTCATCACTATCTCATCCATTTCTTCTCGTCATGCCATGTCTGTCTTCTCTTACTTTGCTGGACCATTCCAGTTCCAATCCGTCTCTTCTCTACGACATGTTTCTTACTACGATGTAATCTCTTCTTCCTACCATCTTCACATGTGTTTTCTCACTTTCAGCATACTGTTGGGTTGTTTTTTTTCATCTGTTTCCTTCCGTCCTAATGAAAACTTTTAGTCGAAACGTCGTCTGTTGCTGTGCCTTGTTGTTAGTTTATTTTATTTACTAATATTGATAACACTTGTACATATTTCCGTTCATTTTGACTGGGTATTAGATACCTTTCTGTAACAAAAGAGAAGGGTCAATTAGATAAACCTTTTTTTCTATTTTATTTAGGTGACTTTTAGATATATTTATATATATATAGGTATTAGATATATATATAGATATTAGATATATTTAGGTATTTTATTCTGTGAAAATCTCTATATTTCTGGTACTTTCCATAAAGATGGCTGTGTTGACTATCTTTTTCATCTGTTCTGTAGTGATACATATGCTATACTCTCCTGGTGGGGGAGGGGAGAGTTTAACATCTGGTCGCCAGTATCTACAAGTTTTTATACCACATACATTTTTCATGTACAATTACAACTTTACATTTCAGTGTACTTTTTTCGGTTTGGCTCATGTATGAGTGGTTAGAGCGTTGGTCTCACATCCCTAAGGTCTAGGGCTTAATTCACGATAAGGACTGAGGTTTTTCTCTGTCTGAAGATACTAGTTTAAATACTCACCCGTACATGACGTGGCGACAACAAGAGCATGCAACCTTTATCACACAAACACACATACTATCTCCCTGCTAACCCTCTAGCTGGAAGCATGCAGCATTTGATATTTTTATTAAATGTAACATTCCCCCCTACATGTTGACAATTGATAGTATCAGCAATTACGTTATAAAAAAAGGTCAGATATCCAAATGTCGACGATCCTTTCTTCAAAATTTCCCAGCTTTAAGACAGCATCTCCACCTTTTTCCCACTGTCGATTTATCCGGACGCCTTAGGAAAACCCTATTCTGTATCATTATACACAAAGTCATAGATCTCGTGAAGGTTTTCAAATGGCTGTCACTCATTCTCTAGCTGAAATAATCTGTGCTGAATCTTATACCTGGGCACGTTACACTGTGTTTGTATGGTGTTTTCAGCAATGGCCCGAATCAATACGTCTCATAGAATAATGCCGGCCAAATGTTACAGCAAACCAAGGGAACTTGAATATCTCTTAGTAATTGATGTGAACTGTCATTGGTGTTTACATTCAGTGTGCTATTACTGATGGATGTGTTACTTTTATATGTGTATGTGTTGGTTTGTTACTTATGGTTACATTAAAACATTACTTTACTTTAGTTACATTAACTAAAGTACTAGAGAAGAAATTAAATTTATTTGAAAATTAATGTCTTAGAATAATGTATTAGAATAATGTCTTAGAATAATGTATTAGAATAATGTCTTGTCATGTGACGTATTCCTTCCAGAACGTTGTCTTCCCAATGAACTCTCTGAACCTCTCTCTGTCTTGGGCGATGTGGCTTGCATTTTCTAGCGATGTATTCATGTTATCTTTAATGTCGTCAGTCCATCGTCTTCTTGGACTGCCCCTTCTCCTTTTTCCAGGTACTATTCCCTCCATTATTTGTCTTTCTAAACAGTTATGTCTCTTTATATGATCAAACAGGCGTAGTTTTCTTTTTGTTATTGTGTTTAGTAACCAACACTCTGGAATATTCAGTGTGTTTATAATATCTGAGTTTCTGATTTTATCCTTCCATGATATTCTAAGTATCTTTCTGTAGCATTTCAGCTCGAAGGCGTTGATCCTCTTTGCCGCTGTTTTACTTAGAGTACATGTTTCACAGCCGTATGTTGCAACCGGAAAAATAAAAGTTCGTAACATTAGCACTTTCGTTTCTATTTTGTTGTTTTTCCATATGTTTTTCAGCCGTGTTATTTTGCAATATGCCATTGCCAATCTCTTCCTTATTTCTGCCATGCAGTCTCCCGCACCGTTGATGTTTGCTCCTAAATATTCAAATTTATCCACACATTCTATCTCCGTATAGTCTATTCTGATTTTATGTTTTTGTGTTGTTATATCTGTTGACATGATTTTTGTTTTCTGCATGTTTAAATACAAGTTTTGTGCTTCGCTATATTTCTTTGTGTTCTTGATTAGTTGTTCCAATCCCTTTATATCGTTTGAAAGAATCACTGTGTCGTCTGCGTAGCGTAGTTCCGGGATTAGGAATCCACATATGTTTAAAGCGTGGTAGTCAGTGTTGTGTATGTCTTCTCTCACGTTCCTCATTATACTTTCAGCGTAGATGTTGAACAGGTATGGGAAGAGTGTGCACCCTTGCCTTACTCCACTCTGTACCTCAAACCACTCTGAGAGATCGTCCTCTAACTTCACTGCAGCCTTTTGATCTTGGTAAAGTTCCTCTATTAGATGAATCAGATGTCTTGGGAAACCCATGCTGTTCATTATCTCCTATAGTTGCTGGTGTTGGACGCAGTCGAACGCTTTTGAGTAATCTATGAAACACATGTGCAGGTCAGCAATTAATCCATTGGAAATTTCTAGGCACAATATTCCTGTAGGTTGCCATTACTTTCGGAAGGAACAACCGTTAATCGAGCACCGTAAAGAGAACACATTCGTTCTAGTCGGCCATTTTGGCGTAAGACCAAATGTCTTAGAAAACTTAAATATTGTTTGAGAGGAGTTTAAGTCAAACAAGCAGGAGAAGACATCAAACAGCAATATGTTTCTATAACAATAAGAAGAAAACGATGGACTTATATCGAACATGTACTGAGAATGAATCAAAACATGATGCCATTATAAGCACTGAAATGGGTACCAGATGGCAAAAGAAAAAGAGGAAAACAAAAAGAGACACTCCGTAGAACAACAATCTAATAGGGTATGATTTTGGGTCAGTCTCAACAATATGCAAGTACACACAGTAGCATTACATCGCGCAATCTGGAGTGCTCCGCTTTCTGCCCTATGCACAATAATCGGTGCTGAAGGAACATATATATATATATATATATATATGGATGGATGGATGAGTGGATGGATGGATAGATGGTGGATGGATTATGGTGTGTTATTACTAATGGATGTTTTGCTATCAT
This sequence comes from Meghimatium bilineatum, assembly GCA_034231615.1. Classification (NCBI taxonomy): domain Eukaryota; kingdom Metazoa; phylum Mollusca; class Gastropoda; order Stylommatophora; family Philomycidae; genus Meghimatium; species Meghimatium bilineatum. The sequence continues at coordinate 35,747,269 of CM067311.1, read as the reverse complement.
ATGTGTACTTATTGGTGTGCTTTTATGGGTAATTTTGAAGACATGACTCATACCATTGGTTGATTATATCGATACCTTATTCCACCTGTAAAACCACGCAAGAACATAACCGACATTAAGAGTAACCGCATTTTCATGATGAAGAATATACATGAACGGTTTTAGAAAGGCACATTGCAAGACATATGGATGGCTCACCATGATTTAAATTAAAAAGACTTACTCCCTGACACCCCTGGAGCATACACACCCGACACACCTGGAGCATACAGACCTGACACCCCTTGGTCATACAGACCTGACACTCCTGAAGCATAAAGACCCGACACCCCTGGAGCATACAGACCTGACACCCCTGGAGCATACAGACCTGACACCCCTGGAGCATACAGACGGGACACCCCTGGAGCATACAGACCTGACACCCCTGGAGCATACAGACCTGACACCCCTGGAGCATACAGACCAAACACCCCTGGAGCATACATACCAAACACCACTGGAGCATACAGACCTGACATCCCTGGAGCATACATACCTGACACCCCTGGATCATACAGACCTGACAGAGACACACCCACCAATGCAAAAATTCTGGTGTATGATATTTACGAGGGTTTTCAGGCAAAAGAAGGAACAGTGGTCGTGGCGATAGATCTGGAAGATGAGTATAATAGAATCAGCTTCGGCTATCATGTCCCCTTTCTAACTGACCTCAACATTGACATGTGGATTATTTCATGTATACAAATGGTGCTAATTTATAGACCAGTTTCTTTATAGCTAGAATCTTAGACATCGGATATCAGAATCATAACACAATGATTGTTACATGGGCTACACTGTCACATGGGTCTACACTGTCACATGGGCTTTTTAACGTCTACACTTAGAAAACTTGGCACATGGGTAGGAAGCTGTGTTAGATGGCAAAACTTGGCACATGGGTAGGAAGCTGTGTTAGATGGCATAATTTGGCACATGGGTAGGAAGCTGTCTTAGATGGAATCCTCACTTATGCAGATGACTATTTGTTGCAAATTCTGGGTAACAACAGATTTGACATCATTCAAGATGTGCAGAGTAGACTAGAACACCTTTCGCTCTGGCGCACGTGTCACAATGCAGTCATCAACTCCTCCAAGGTAAAGGTCGTCTGTTCTCGTTGAACAGCAAGATACTTACGGAAATACTGCCAGATGCCATGTGCATGGTCATCGACAGTGAGCAGAATATAAAATACTCAGGAGTCAAGTTCAATAGAGACATTTCTTTTGTGAAGCATGTCGACAATCAGTCAGAAAACTTAGAAAGGTATCAGTGCAATTGAAGCCATGACATCCGCAGAGATAGAATACAGCTGACTTTTTTCTTTTGTATGATTCAGGAAATGGTAGGGGTCTACTATCTGTTATAGACTACGGCCTATGACTACTCACACTGTCACAAAAACAGGCTGATAGGCTGGAGAGCTCAGAATAATGCAATGAGGGAAGTTCTAGGATGTACCAGAGATACACCAATCGCTGCTATGAGATTTCTGCTAGACCTACCTAGCATCAAAATAAGGCATTTAGTAGCTCTGTGGAAAGAATACTTTATATATGCCAACAGTGATCATCGCTCTTCACACATACCTCTAGATAACAAAAGGAAATCGCATCACACGAGGAGCATCTTGGAATTTTGGATAACATAATGATACTGTACTCAAGAGTGTATCCGCTGGAAGAGGTAGGCAGAGATTGTGAACGTGTGCAAGTAAGTAAAGAGGGAAGGTCATTAATCATCAACCAGTGATATGGTTCATCATTACCATTAGGTAAGTACAGCCAACTTGAACATATCCTGTAGCTCGTGAGTTAGTTCATCTATTACCCGTAGGTAGATCAACTTGAACTTCGTCCCATGTAGTTCTTGAGCTGCCTCATCTATTACCCGTAGGTAGATCAACTTGAACTTCGTCCCATGTAGTTCTTGATCTGCCTCATCTATTACCCGTAGGTAGATCAACTTGAACTTCGTCCCATGTAGTTCTTGAGCTGCCTCATCTATTACCCGTAGGTAGATCAACTTGAACTTCGTCCCATGTAGTTCTTGAGCTGCCTCATCTATTACCCGTAGGTAGATCAACTTGAACTTCGTCCCATGTAGTTCTTGAGCTGCCTCATCTATTACCCGTAAAAGTACAGCAAACTTGAACATCTCACCCTGTAGTGAGGGAATTTGGTCATCTGTTACCCTTAAGTAAGCACGGCCAAGTATAGTGTTCTTCCAAGACAAACCATAAACTCGAGGTTCTCTACGTTTAAAAACACTCTTGATAGTTCAGACAAAGATAATATGCGAAAAGTCTTGTTATGGCAGAAGTTGTAGGAGAACTCCGTTTAAACATGTCTACAGACAAGATGCCATCACAAGAAAGGAATTCAACCTGGGGTTATCACCGATACATTATTTGTGCACTGTCGGTGAAATGTTGCTCTCGTGCGTTGGTAGATGCCTAGTTTGGAGCAAATAATAACGACACTGCTGGTTACCGTGCATGGTGTATGAGACAACTAAGGTGTTTTGAGGGGGAGTTGGTTGTCCCATGTTATAGAGGTCAACGTGTTCAAGAAGCCATTCTGAAGTCGGATATGTTAGACCACAATACGCAGATAACGAAATCAAGCTGTAAATCATGAAACAACATATTCCGTTCTCTGCACTACATCCTATTAATCTGCAGGAGTTTGAGAACAAGAAAAAAATGAAATGTTGCTGTAAGAAAAACGAATACGTCCAACTGTTTATTTCGTGGATAAATAATTGATGACAACAAGCACGAAGATACAAGGTGCTCCCTGTTAAAGTGGACGCTGGCTAGTGTAAGATCAAAGGTGAAACACAAAAGAAACCAACAAAACAAGATATTAACATCACTAAAAGCTCAACTCAAGCCACAATAGTCTACATCAGGAAGAATATCATGTGAATAAAAGCACCATTTGATAAATATGTATCATTTTTAGGGACGTTACTTCTTTTTGTTGAGGATCACCAGGTGGGCCCCTTCCGTTCTTTGTCGGTAAATTGTTTACCATTGAAGGACGCTGCCAAAAAGTGTCTTCTAGCTTTCATAAAAAATAATTAAAATATCGGTAAAGTTGAAGAAACCTTCTTGTCGTTCATGCAAGACGAGATGTTAACAGAGCGGTGATGCGAAGATAAAAGAAGTCGGCGGTATAATACAGAAGAGAAGAAATGCTAACTGAAATATGTTACAATTCAAGAGAGATTCGGAAAGACGAAGCACAAAACATAACAGAGGAAAGGGGTCGTCAATATTGGTATTATCACAAGCCACACAATATGCTGAAACGAAGATAAACATTCATATTTGAAACTCTGTACAGTTAGTCATAAATGTGTTTTTCTATTGATTGTAGACAAACGTTTATCTGACAAAGTTTATAGGTTTATGCAGCTTTTGTGACAAATTTATAGATTTTTGTGACATATTTATAGACTGATGTGATGTAAGATGATTTTCTTGAGACATACAATACCTTTTGGGACAGATTTATTTTATATACTGCTATAATTTATAGATGTTTGGGGCCTATATAAAATTTTATGTTACAGTTTTATAGATTGTGATAAACTCGAAGATTTCTGGGACAAATTATAATTAGCGAATGTGACATATTTTCTACTATATCTTGACACTTTCGTTCAAGAAGATTATTAACCCCAAATATAATCTTGTAATCCTGTTTTCATATAATCACAATTGTAAAACTGAAGTAAAAGTTAGTAATGGAGAGAACAGGTCGAAAACTGAAGTATGTGTAAGTAAATGAAAAGAACAGGTGTAAACCTTAAGTAATTGGGAGAACAGCTGTAAAACTGAAGCAAAGGTAAGTAATGGAGAGAGCAGGTGTAAAACTGAAGTAAATGTAAGTAATGGAGAGAGCAGGTGTAAAACTGAAGTAAAGGTAAGTAATGGAGAGAGCAGGTGTAAAACTGAAGTAAACGTAAGTAATGGAGAGAACAGGTGTAAAACGTATGTAAAAACAAGAAATGGAGAGAAAAATACAACTCAAGTATAGGTACGTAATGGGGAGAACAGGTGTACAACATAATTGATGAAGAGAACAGGTATACAATTGTAGTAAATATACGAAATCCAGAGAACAGGTCTAAAATTTAAGTAATGGAGAAAGGTGTAAAACTAATAATAATTAAATATAAGTAATGAACGAGGTTATCAATTTTTAAAATGGAGAGATGTGTAATGTGAAAGATTAAACTAGATGAATGAAAGCCAAGTAGATGAATGAAAGCCAAGTAGATGAATGAAAGCCAAGTAGATGAATGAAAGCCAAGTCGATAAATGAAAGCTAGCAAGTAGATGAATGAAAGCCAAGTAGATGAATGAAAGCCAAGTAGATGAATGAAAGATTACAAATAGATGAATGTAAGCCAAGTAGATGAATGAAAGAAAAAAAATGAATGAAAGCCAAGTAGATGAATGAAAGCCAAGTAGATGAATGAAAGATAGCAAGTAGATGAATGAAAGCCAAGTAGATGAATGAAAGATAGCAAGTAGATAAATGAAAGATAGCATGTAGATGAATGAAAGCCAAGTAGATAAATGAAAGATAGCAAGTAGATTAATGAAAACTAGTAGATAAATGAAAGATAGCACGTAGATGAATGTAAGCCAAGTAGATGAATGAAAGAAAAATAGATGAATGAAAGCCAAGTAGATGAATGAAAGATAGCAAGTAGATGAATGAAAGCCAAGTAGATGAATGAAAGCCAAGTAGATGAACGAAAGCAAGGTAGATGAATGAAAGCCAAGTAGATGAATGAAAGCCAAGTAGATGAATGAAAGCCAAGTATATAAATGAAAGCCAAGTAGATAAATGAAAGCCAAGTAGATAAATGAAAGGTAGCAAGTAGATAAATGAAAGCCAAGTAGATAAATGAAAGATAGCAAGTAGATGAATGAAAGCCAAGTAGATGAATGAAAGCCAAGTAGATGAACGAAAGCCAAGTAGATGAATGAAAGCCAAGTAGATGAATGAAAGCCAAGTAGATGAATGAAAGCCAAGTATATAAATGAAAGCCAAGTAGATGAATGAAAGCCAAGTAGATAAATGAAAGGTAGCAAGTAGATAAATGAAAGCCAAGTAGATAAATGAAAGATAGCAAGTAGATGAATGAAAGCCAAGTAGATAAATGAAAGATATCAAGTAGATGAATGAAAGATAGCAAGTAGATGAATGAAAGCCAAGTAGATAAATGAAAGATAGCAAGTAGATGAATGAAAGCCAAGTAGATAAATGAAAGATAGCAAGTAGATGAATGAAAGCCAAGTAGATAAATGAAAGATAGCAAGTAGATGAATGAAAGCCAAGTAGATAAATGATAGCAAGTAGATGAATGTAAGCCAAGTTTATGAATGAAAGAAAAATAGATGAATGTTAGCCCAGTAGATGAATGAAAGCCAAGTAGATAAATGAAAGATAGCAAGTAGATGAATGTAAGCCCAGTAGATGAATGAAAGCCAAGTAGATAAATGAAAGATAGCAAGTAGATGAATGAAAGCCCAGTAGATGAATTAAAGATAGCAAGTAGATGAATGTAAGCCAAGTAGATGAATGAAAGAAAAAAAGATGAAGGAAAGCCAAGTAGATGAATGAAAGCCAAGTAGATGAATGAAAGCCAAGTAGTTGAATGAAAGCCAAGTAGATAAATGAAAGATAGCAAGTAGATGAATGTAAGCCCAGTAGATGAATGAAAGCTAAGTAGATAAATGAAAGATAGCAAGTAGATGAATGAAAGCCCAGTAGATGAATTAAAGATAGCAAGTAGATGAATGTAAGCCAAGTAGATGAATGAAAGAAAAAAAGATGAAGGAAAGCCAAGTAGATGAATGAAAGCCAAGTAGATGAATGAAAGCCAAGTAGTTGAATGAAAGCCAAGTAGATGAATGAAAGCCAAGTAGATGAATGGAAGCCAAGTAGTTGAATGAAAGTCAAGTAGATGAATGAAAGTCAAGTAGATGAATGAAAACCAAGTAGATGAATGAAAAATAGCCAAGTAGATCAATGAAAGCCAAGTAGATGAATGAGAGATAGCTTAGTAGATGAATGAAAGATAGCAAGTAGATGAATGAAAGCCAAGTAGATAAATGAAAACTAGCCAAGTAGATGAATGAAAGATAGCAATTAGATAAATAAAAAATAGCCAAGTAGATGAATGAAAGCCAAGTAGATGAACGAGAGAAAGCCAAGTAGATGAATGAAAGATAGCAATTAGATAAATAAAAAATAGCCAAGTAGATGAATGAAAGCCAAGTAGATGAACGAGAGAAAGCCAAGTAGATGAATGAAAGATAGCAAGTAGATGAGAGAAACAGTAGCAGTCTGACATATCTACAATGTTCTTCTATAACTAAAAACACAAAGACATCCACGAACTGAAGACGCACACCGTCTTAGCCTGCCGTCATGTCAACACAACGACCCGGCCCGATCAACGGGGAAAATGACTCTCAGAGAGGGTCGTGCGGTACTAAAAGCCCACCTTCTGTGTCATAATATTTACTCCATCAACACGAAAACTGGTGGTTGCCACTAGAGACAGCGACAGATTATTAAAGTTCACCCCCCATCTTAGTTTAGAACGTCTACATTGGAACGCCCCTACTTCTTTCTCTAGTCTTTCTTTGCTTAGGGCCACTCAAGTTTCACATGTCAAAGATCTTAACCGTAACAACTCTATTTCACATGTATCCCAGTTCTGCTCCAGGACGCAAGTTATGATGTGGGAAATGAAGATCTGTAGGGACTTATTGCAATCACTAGATGTGGAAAGTACGAGATGTCTTCAAGCATCCGTTTCTAATGTCAACAAAGAAATACAGGGTGCACACATTCAGAGAGATATAATTCTAATTGGCTGATGTGTGTAAATGGTTGGGGGGGGGGTAGTTTGCTGTGTGGAGATCTGACCTTTTTGTCAATGCGACACTAGATTGTTCATCGTTGTCATATGCTTTCCGACGTCATCATCTGACTGTCCTTCCGACGTCATCATCTGACTGTCCTTCCGACGTCATCATCTGACTGTCCTTCCGACGTCACATTCCCAGGATATGATTGCCCATACACATCCCATTTCGAAAGTGTGTCTGTCCAAACGACTTTACATTAACGATGTATGATTGCCCAATGTATTTCCATCAGAATGAAAAATATGATTAACCAAATGAATTCTTATCCCCTTGACATGATTAACCAAATGAATTCTTATCCCCTTGATATGATTAACCAAATGAATTCGTATCCCCTTGACATGATTAACCAAATGAATTCTTATCCCCTTGATATGATATGATCAACCAAATGAATTCGTATCACCTTGACATGATTAACCAAATGAATTCTTATCACCCTGATATATTATTGCTCAAACGATTTCTTATTGCCGTGATATGATTGCTAAAACGACTTCTAATTCCCGTAGTTTGATTTCCCACATGAATTCTTATCCCCTTGATATGATTGATCAAAGGAATTCCTATTCCCTTGATATTATTGCCTAAAGGACTTCGTATTCCCATGATATGATTGCCCAAACGACTTCTTGATCCCATGATGCGATTGCCCAAATTAATTGTTATCCCCTTGATATTATTGATTAAAGGAATTCTTATCCCCTTGATATGATTGATTAAACGAATTCTTATCCCTGTGATATGATTGATCAACGAAATTCCTATCCCCTTGATATGATTGTCCAAACGACTTCTTATCCCCTTTATATGACTGCCTAAACGACTTCTTATTCCCGTGATATGATTGACCAAATGACTAAGATGTCTAAGGAGGTTGAGAGTAGGGTTAAATACTCACCCTCTTGTATCCACTTTGGTACTGCCTGCCGAAGACCCATCCTGGAGTGCTGGAAGGGAATCAACGTGTGTATATAGAGCATGCTTCGAGAACATGTAAGAAATTCTCAACCTAATCCCGTCTGGAACAGTTCTTGGTAAAGCACTATACAGCCCATACTGGATCAAACAGTCATCTAAGCCCAATATCTCTGAAAATCTTCCACTCAATAAGAATTATCATCATCACATCCATAGCCCCCTTCACGGTTGTACGGGTACCAATTTAGAAACAGCACAAAGTCCAACGATATCTTTCTTTTCCCAGTGTCATATTTCCACACAAAAAAAAAACTGGAATGAGAATGGTTGCTGATCCAGAGGACCATGGGCTCATGTCCATTGACCCAATCCCATTATGTGATATATGTGTATGTGTTTTTGAGCTGTTATTTTGTTACATATAATTTCATGTATCTCGCCCGTGTATTGTCGGGGAGCAAAGAATAGCAACACTGTTTACCTTCCATGCATGTCGTACGAGGCGACTAAGGAAGTTATGGGATCGAGTTGGCTGGCCCATCCCATATAGGGTCAGGGACCCAAAGCAATGCTGAAGACGGATGTGTCAGGCCGAAATGCGCAGATATCGCAGCAATGCTGTAAACCATGACACACCGCATTCCGCTCTCTGGACTACATCCTGCTGATCTGCAGGAGTTTGAGAACGAACGATCTGGAGCTGAAGGTGATACTCTGGCGTATATGAAAAGAGGGAGCACTTTCATACTTCCTCATAGGTTTAACGTCACTATCAGCATTATAAATATCTTGCTATGGCATTTTTGTATCAACATAACTGTCATAATACACAGCGAACTATAGTTAATGCGCTACAACTTAAAATAAACATCCGCTCATCGGAGGCCTTTTTGTCCTATTAACAGAAACACTCTACAAGACTACCATATTGCACGTCACCACGAGGGGCTACTCACGTGTTGCCAATCAAAGAAAAGAACGAAGTAGCCTCCCATAGTGACTCGCAATAGGGTTGTATTAATTAGTGTTGTTGTGGATAGGTCAAGAAGGGTCTCTGATTTCGGATGTTTACAAGTTAAGTCGCCTTCTCTTTCTTTATATTTTGCCGTGCAAGTTTTCACATAAAACTTTCTACAATGTGTTTTTGTATCACTCCCTTTCCGTCGATAGCATCTTAACGTTCATTATAATGCAGCGAGTGGCCGAATGTCTAGTACTCCGCTCTCATAACCACGAGTCTTGAGGTCAAGCAATGGTTGGTGACTGAATTTATGTCTCTAGAAGTACAATAAATAGCGTTTCTTTGCACGTTGTGGCGACTACTATTGTATACGTCGTGGCGACTACTATTGTGCAGGTCGTGGCGACTACTATTGTGCTGGTCGTGGCGACTACTATTGTGCTGGACGTGGCGACTACTATTGTGCAGGTCGTGGCGACTACTATTGTGCACGTCGTGACGACTACTATTGTGCACGTCGTGGCCACTACTATTATGCACGTCGTGGCGACTACTATTGTGCACGTCGTGGCGACTACTATTGTGCACGTTTTGGCGACTACTATTGTACACGTCGTGACGACTACTATTGTGTACGTCGTGGCGACTACTATTGTGCACGTCGTGGCGACTACTATTGGCAACGAGACCTTTTATTATGCTGCCTATAAAAAGCCACCCTGCCAAGCATGTAGATAAGGGTGTGCGTTTAACTACCCCCCCCCCCCCGCCCTCTCCTTTAGGAAATCTTAATAGGCCTTTAGTACTGTGAATTTCGCCAAATTGTGGGTTAATTTCCTCTTTCCCCCCCCCCCCCCATTACTTTTCACCATAACTATTTTTTATAACCATAAAAAGTCACTAAATCTCATCAAATGTGAAGAAACTGCACACACATCTCGACGGATACCTTTGTTTATGTAGGTATACTTCACCGCCTCCCCCTTACCGAGAGCGTTTCTACGGCTCTGCTGCCTCTCACTCCTTAACAAGAAAACATGCAGCAATGAATTATTTTTGTATTAACTAAATAATGACGTCTCTGTCCACATTTCTGACTGTCTGTGAATTGCCTCAACAATTGCTAGCCAATTTTTTTACCCCCACTCCCCCTTCTCTCCTTGTCAACAATTAAGAAGAGTTACAAAAAAAAACGTGACTAAACTGCTTGATTTGTCTCACAGAAAAATATTTCAAATTCAAACAGTTTAATTGGTGTATACAAATTAATGATGATGATATAAACTATTGTCACCTTCCTTCGCAACAATTGTCAAACTATTAGAAGAATGATGGTCAACCAGCATAGGACCGGTACTGTCAGCAGAAGTGTGATGGCGGATACACTCAAGGAGAGATCGGAGCAACTATGGATGTGTCCAGTTTGCAGTGATGATGATCCGACGACTAACTAACTAACTAATTGTCAAACTCTTCCGCTTTAATTGTTAACGCAATTCATGGACAGATTCTGTCTTCTACACTATGTATAAACTCTGGTTGTGATAACGACAGACAACAAAAAGTATGATAACCATGATGACATTGATGGCGGTGATAATGACAACAGTAATATTTTCAATTGATAACAAGAAACGAATGAGAAGAAAGTAATTTATAAATAACTTCAGAAATAAATACATCATAAATATTTTGTGCAACATGGTGACATTGTGTGTACATGGAAGTTTCTCGTCAACACACTACACACTCACCTCATACATTTTCATATTATTTTTCTCATTAAAAACAACACACAATCTATATACAGAAATGGAAATAATCACAGAAATTATGTTGTACAATAAATTCACATCGTCTCAATGTAGGCGGTACAATGTTGCTAGGACAAGTTTGAAACTTTATAAGAAATATCCTCTATATACTATAACAATACTTGCAAAATCTAATTATATTTATTCTTTGTTGCCTGTACTGTATATAGCAAAATTATGTTACTACATACATGTTTTTTCGGTCCGGACCAAGTTGTTATAATGGGATTTGACTGTTTCTATGTCTTCTTGTGACTGACTTGTGCTGAACTTAAGAGAGTTATTGAGAACAGTTATTGTTGAGTGAGATGATCTGATGACTTCACCGCCTGTTTCTGCTGGGTTAAGTAACGTGACAGGAACAGTTATATTGTCTGATGACTTCACCGCCTGTTTCTGCTGGGTTAAGTAACGTGACAGGAACAGAGATATGATCTGATGACTTCACCGCCTGTTTCTGCTGGGTTAAGTAACGTGACAGGAACAGTTATATTGTCTGATGACTTCACCGCCTGTTTCTGCTGGGTTAAGTAACGTGACAGGAACAGTTATATTGTCTGATGACTTCACTGCTAATCTCTAATTTAACGATCTGAATGATAACATAATAATGTTGTCAATGATAAACTAAACCATCAATCTCTGGACTGACTAATCCTGCTAGACAGGTGGACAATATATAGTGACATCAGATAGCTTCAAGACTAATCTATGGTCTGACTATTCGTATTTGACAAGTGGACAATGGAATGACATAATATGGCTTCAGAATCACTCAGGAGTGACAAAACACGATAAGGAAATTTCAACATCAACCTGGACAATCACACGATGAGGAAACTTCAATATCAATCTGGACAATCACACGATGAGGCAACTTCAACATCAATTTGGACAATCAAACGATGAGGCAATTTCGACACTAATCTGGAATGACAGTCACACAATGAGGTGATTGCAACACCAATCTGGACAATTACAGGATGAGGCAACTTGAACATCACTCTGGAAAATTACACGATGAGGGAACTGCAACATCAATCTGGACAATCACAGGATGAGACAAATTCAACACCAATCTGGAATGACAATCACATGATACAGAGGATGGACAAGGGATCCTCAAAATGGACTCTGAATACGCAGCTGAAGGATAAAGACGTAACCTTTCAAACTTCAAGAGTTTATGGAAGAATTGGACCTATGTGATAACCGCAGAATATCGACATTTAAAAAAAAAATATTTTTGGATAAATTAAGAAAGAAGATGGAATTACGGGGACAACAAATTATGAAATGATAAAGAGGCGTGGCACTTTACCGACAAACAATGCTCAAAAGATATGTTAATCTGTCCTTTATTAACTGCTAAAAGTTGCCGTGAGTAATACAAAGATGTTAATTTAAGACGAATGAAGACACGTTTGAGAGAGTTCATCAACATGGTAAGACAAGAAACATTGTAGATCTATTACAGTTGACCTTCAATGTGGAGATGGCACATGAACTGATACTGCATATAGAAACATACGCCGTCTTCGATATGTGAAGAGATTTTTGTACAAACACATTTTTATAGGTATTAATCCTATATTAAAACATTTGGAAATTTCGAATTTGCAACATAATTTTGTCAAGAAAAGATTTTTCCAGAATCTGTGGATGTGATCACCCTACAAATTCACATAAATTGTCTGAATAAACAGTCATTGAGTTGGTCGTAAGTAGTTCACAGAGATTTATATATATTATAAGTGTGTTTTTTCATAGAAAAATGGAGAACACCTCTGCAATGTAAGCGATAGAGGATGATAAATCACCTTAGGTATCCTTCTTGTTCATACGTTGGTACTGACTGTCATAGATAGTTAAAACGATATCAGGGTTAAACAACGGTATTCAAGTAGTTGGATAAACTGTGTTGACTGTTTCTAATTTGTTAAATGGGTTCCTTCGCTTTCAAACTTCCACCGGATCTCTCTTATTTCAGGACAATGGTCCTGCAACACTTCCGGCAGGATGTAATCAAGAGAACGAAATGCGTTGTGTCGACGTTGTTTTTTTTGTTGCGCCAATTGCCCGACACATCCAACTTCGGCGTTGGTAACTCATACAGTGAGTGCTTTTACCATTTCCACTGAACGGAGGAAATCTTTAACCATATGGATGGTACATTCGGCCAGACGTACAAAATAACTAGCACCTGTGCCTACCCGCAGGTCACCACGCTTAAAGCCAACGATGGTCATGGATGATTGACCTTTTGTCGATGTATTGTTGCAGCCACATACGCCTACGCTTTGTCTTTGTTGAATTATTATTTTTTTATATTCGTTCTCAAACTCCCACTAGATCTCTCTTCTTGGATAAGGGTCGTATTATATTTACAACAGGGTGTAGTCCCGAGAAAAGTGTCGTATTTGGACGTCTTACTTTGGACAAAGAATCGACACATGCGACTTCAGTAGTAAAGTGTTTATATTATTTTGCTTGCTTGTTGAATGCATAATTCTATTTCTTATTTAGAGATTTATGTATTTGTTGAATTGTTTACAGTTTTGAATACCTTGGTTCTCTTATCAACAGTACCGGTGATTGCTGTGAAGAAGTCAGAAGGAGGTTATTTATCGCGTCAAAGAAGTTGATACAAATGAAAAACATATGGCTGCAAAACAATAAAACTAACATTAATAAGAGCTTGCATATTTCCAGTGGAAATAAATGAGTGTGAATCCTGGACAATCACCAATAAAGTGAAAAATAAACTAGCCACATTTGCAACAAAATATTACAGAAAAATCCTCAGAATACCATGGACCAAAAAGATCACCAATGTAGCCATCCTGAGAGACATGAATGTAAAAGAAAACTGGCTAAACAGCATAGTTTTTTTTCTTTCAGAAAACTACACTATTTTGGCCATATCAAACGCCATGACAGCCTAGAGATGACCATAATGAAGAGGATGATACCAGAGTGACGAAGAAGAGGCAGACCAAGAAGAGGATGAACGCAAGATATCAAAGACCGCTTGAACATGACAGTAATAGAATCAGGAAAATGGCTCAAGATCAGAAGTTTCGAAAAGCTGTAATAAGTGGTACACCCTGTTCAGGATATGCTACCTGATGGTGATGATGATTTATCTACATTTTAATTATTATTTGCTAGAATGCATAATTTTATTGGAATTATTTACTTGTACAAATGTTCAATGTTCATTTACTTCACGATTTATTTGTTGTATAATTTATTTGTTCTAATAATCATTTGCTGTATTGTCTATCTAAATTTTTTTCCATGCTTCCATGTAAGGCGTCGCTGGATTAAATCTCGATTGATTTTCGGGCTATGGCAGGTTTTGTAGTTTGACATGCAGTACTAGTGTGGCGACTCAAAATGTTGGTAACTCCTTCAATCCACCTTGTTCTTGGTCGTCAATATCTTGTTATTTTCATTATTGTTCTTGCCGCTGGCCAATAATGGTTATTTCTCATTAAAGAAAACTTTCATTACTGCGTCTTTTCCTGTTAAGGAGTGTAGGGAGGCTGTTACGGCTGTGGAAATAAAGGCCGCTTTGCCAAAGCTGTCGCCGCGACGTGTACAGGAAGAATTTTTTATTGCACCTCCGAAAGATAAAAATCCTTGTCCCAACCGCGGATTGAACCCGAGACCTCAGAAATCTGAGTCTGGCGTTCTAGCCGTACAACCACGCGGCCGAATATTTCTCAATTATTTCTCATTAAGTGGCTGAATATACCGTATTGATAATTTTCTAAACTGACTCTCCTTAGAATTCTGTATTTGTTGTATTGTCAGTTGTTTGTACTGCTAAATTTGCATTGTATTTTTGTTGCAGTATAACGATCAATAGTGCAACATTCAATCAAGTGGATAAAGTCGGGCAAACTTGTGTGGTGTCGGCCACGTGATGAAGCATAACTCCTTTCCAAAACCATCTTACAGGGAATAATTGATGGATTGAAGAAAAAGAGAAGGTGGGAGGAAAGTATGGATTGATAATATTAAAGATTGAACATGATTAAGATTCTCCAGACTTAAACAAGAAACTGAGAACAGAGACATGGTGAAATTTGTGTGCTGAAGTTTCCAGTGACACCCCTACGTCCATCCCTGAAAGATTATAGGTTTGATGATGAAAGTCAAGTATCTTGAACACTATTTTAACATAAAATGGCACTCATTAAAGAATTGACTAGCAGAATACTAATCAACTTTTAACATATGGGAATTCAAGAACTAAGATGTTATATCTTACCAGTTATTCTTCTATGGGAGCGTGGACTGAAAAAAACAACAACACTTTAAGTGAACTGCGAACTAATGACATTTGGTTTGTGATATGTGACGAGAAGAGAAAAACTTTTAACATTTATTAACACCTCCGACCTTAGCAAGACATCATCAAAAGATTGAACAGAAACCAAGTAGTTGTGAGAGCTGTGCACTAGCGTCTAAAATTAAACAATTGGCATCGCCGACTCTGTGGAATTCATATGTGGAGTGAACGCGGAAGTAGAAGACTTACACTGAACTGAACTGAAACAGAAACTTTGGGGCAGCCTCTCTGACATGAGAAGACTTGAAGATTCGTCCTGGCGACTAGTCCGAAGATCTAATGCGACCACAAGAATCCTGAAGTCAGTAGAACCTGTGGAGCAACAGCAACACAGACAGCGAAGCATATACGAAGTATAATCTTCGTATTACAGAACTGTTGCAAGTTCGCTTATCACAGAGTGACAATCTGGCCCACATGAGCGTTTCTACGACATAAATTGTATGAACTTACTGTGATCAGAAGTATGCCGCTCTATACGTGATCGATATCGATCTGTGAGCAATGATGATTGATAGCTCATCGTGATTTGTGAGAGGTTTATAAACTTAACTTATGACCAACACACAAGGTAGAGAGTTGTGGAGAAACACAATCGCCTGCGCCCATTCGTATGACAACTGATTTTTTTGGATTGATGCGTTATACATCTATTGTACTGTTCATCTGATAAGTTGTACATTTGTCGTATATGTATGTATCTGATGAGTTAGTATATTTGTTGTACTCTATATTTGATCAGTTGTATATTTGTTGTATATGTATCTCATGAGTTGTATATTTGAGTGTACTGTATATTTTGTAAGTTGTATATTTGGTGATAAAATTTCCAGTGTTGGTTAACAACCCTAAATAGGAAATTGGAGACTGGGATGACACAGGACAAGTATCAAAATGAACAAAAATAGGTATTAGTGTTATCAAAATAATTAGATAAAACAACCTAACAACGACCTCGCTACTGCTCTTCTTGCCTCTTTTTCCCTTTCTATCACCAGCATGTTATCTCTATGTATGATTTGTTGACTGTGGTCTTTTGTTTGTCCGATGAAGGCTTTTTAGTCGAAACGTCGTCTGTCACTGTGTCTCGTTGTTAGGTTGTTTTATCGACCTATTTTGGTAACATTATCGACCCTATTTTGGTAACACTAATATCTATTTTTTGCTCATTCTGATTGTATATTTGGTAAGTTTTTTATTTGTTGTACTGTATATTTGATGAGTTGTATATTTCGTGAGTTGTAGATTTGTTGTACTGTATATTTGTTGTACTGTATATTTGGTAAGTTGTATATTTGTTGTATTGTGCATCGGATGAATGCTATATTTATTGCTTTGTGTATTTGAAAAGTGTGTAGTTGTTATATTGTATATCATATGAGATGTATTTTTGTTGTACTGTGTATTTTGTTAGTGGTACATTTGTTGTATTGTGTATCTAGTAAATTGTATATTTATTGTATTATATATTTAATGAGTGGCATATATGTTGTGTTGTGTATTTGGTGAGTTGTACTATTTAGTTACTGAATTGTATATTTGTTCTATTGCGTATTTAGTGAGCTGTATATTTGTTGCATTGTGTAATTGGTTGTTACATATTTGTTGTAATGTGTATTTGGTAGTTCTATATTTGTTATATTGTTCCTCTGATGAGTTGTATATTTGTTGCATTGTATATCTGATCAGTGGTGTATTTATTGTATTATGTATTTGGTGAGTTGTATATTTGTTGGACACCAAGAAAAAATAAATAAATATAGACTCAACAATTTCCCTAGACTATAAAAATTGTTGACTTTAGTATGTTATATGTCAGGTTGTTTTTTATATTTAAAAAAAAAATAGGCAGCGTATCCTTTTCAGGACATAGCCATCAACCCTGCATTTTTTTTCTGGACTAAATGTCAGACATTTCCTTACGATTTAACTTTGAAACGAATGTATATACGTCGCATATTGTATGATATATCATTATGTTGCATGATGCATTACTATGTTGTATGATAATTCTTGTGTTGTATGATGTATTTTTCGTTTGTAGTCTATACATAGATGCAGTATTAGACAAGATTACAAAACATCTTTAACATTAAAATTACACAGCTTTTAGTTTACCGGATCAGCAATTTACAGAATGGGCTAACTTCTAGAAAAGTGCGAACGAGAATTGAAATATGTTTGTGGGTATGTTGAAGAGGTGGTGGAGGTTCTATGTTACATTCAAGAGTTTTCATACGCACTCAGCCTGAACTATAGTTTTATCATGATAACATAGTTTATTATACCTTCGAATCAGGAAATAGCTATGGCAAAGTCTATGATGTGATATGAATTCTCGTTACCAAGTTATGTTCCATCCACCTCCAACGTACTAGAGGATGCATTGCTGCAGCCTCATTTAGACAAAATAAAAGCGGAATGGTCAGTCAGAACATAAAACACATGTGTCAGATCGAAAAGTGCAGACAGTGCAGACATTACATATAACTTATAACTGAGAGACAAAGTGGTTGGAAAAGAAGAATGCAACGTGGCATTAACCAGGCCGCAGATGCAATATGACAGAAACGGGATCTTAGATACAATATGGCGGAAGCGGGCAGTAGATACAATTTGGCGGAAGCGGGCAGTAGATACAATATGGCAGCAACTGCGCCGTAGATGCAATACAGTAGGAACGGGGCTGTGGGTTACAATATGCCAGAATTGGGGCCATAGACACACTGTGGCAGTAATAGGTTGTAGATACACTGTTACTGGAACGGGAACCTTACACACACTATGACAGGAACGGGGCCGTATATACTATAACAGTAACGGGACCAATGATGCACTATGACAGGAACGGGGCCGTATATACTATAACAGTAACGGGACCAATGATGCACTATGACAGGAACGGGGCCGTATATACTATAACAGTAACGGGACCAATGATGCACTATGACAGGAACGGGCTGTAAATACAATTCTGGATTATAGAATTTGTTGTTCGTTTAAGAAAATTGAATCACATTTTTTTGGTGAGATTTTTAATTAATTGTTGTAGGAAAACGGCTAAAGTGTAATATGTGTGTGACAAGGTGGCGTAGGTATTTTACAAGGGAATGGTAGTGTTTACCTCTGGGTTATTTTACCATCTGATTTCATCGATTCTTAGTACTAAATAGCATGTTCTATTATTCTAATGGGGGAATTGAAAACCTTTAGTTACGGTCTTGGCCAGGAAAATTTAACAATAATACTTAATACAATTTTCCTTTACTAAAAACGAGAGGGGGTGGGATCTGATTAAGAAAACTAATTAGTAACATTAATACTGTCTAATGTCGTGAAAACAAAATATGTGAGATTTAAAACTTGGCATTTCTAACATATAACATCATCCAGAAAAACATCCACATATTATTTGAGATTGATTTGTGAAAATCTAATTTTACTCTCTCAAAAATGAGATGGCCTACAATAACAATAGAGTGTGGCCTGTGCATGGACTTCTAGAGATACAGATACTGACAAGGTGTTATTGTCAAATATATTGGAATATGGCCAGTCACGTTCATATGAATGAATATATCTTATACGGTGATAAACTGGGCGTTGTTTAGTAATCTATCTATCTATCTATATATCTACCTACCTACCTACCTATCTAATCTATCTATCTATTATCATTTCCGCTTGTGCCATTAAGCGGCGTTGGGAGAGGGGGGAGTTTGAGTTGTGTGTCTTTGACCATGTGGGTCGCATTGGCCACGAACAGCCCGTGTCTCTTTAAGATTTCTTTGTCCCCACCCATCTAGTTCTTGGCCACCCTCGTTCATCGTAGACCGATCTTCTGCTGATGTATGCACAAAAGGTTGGTTACGGTTGGTTCCATTATCATGAATTGGCCAAACAACATTTGATGTCTCTTGGTGTACTGTTAACTTGAGATGATCTTTATTTATTTCCTGATATCTTAATGTGTCTGTCTCTTCTGATGACTTTTATAGCTTTCCTCAAACATCTAATTTAGCATACAGATCCTGAAAATTTTCAGCAAAGTCTCCAGTCTTGTTAACAAATCAGTCTCATAAATATCTTATTTATTCTATACGATTATCTTACATATACCCGTCTCAGTGTTGTATGTGTATACAACATCTCAGTGCTGTATGTGTATACAACATGTATGTGCTGTATGTGTATACAATATGTATGTGCTGTATGTGTATACAACATGTATGTGCTGTATGTGTATACAACATCTATGTGCTGTATGTGTATACAACATCTATGTGCTGTATGTGTATAGAACATGTATGTGCTGTATGTGTATACAACATGTATGTGCTGTGGTATATGTGTATAGAACATGTATGTGCTGTGCTATATGTGTATAGAACATGTATGTGCTGTGGTATATGTGTATAGAACATGTATGTGCTGTGGTATATGTGTATAGAACATGTATGTGCTGTGGTATATGTGTATAGAACATGTATGTGCTGTGCTATATGTGTATACAACATGTATGTGCTGTGGTATATGTGTATAGAACATGTATGTGCTGTGGTATATGTGTATAGAACATGTATGTGCTGTGGTATATGTGTATAGAACATGTATGTGCTGTGGTATATGTGTATAGAACATGTATGTGCTGTGGTATATGTGTATAGAACATGTATGTGCTGTGGTATATGTGTATAGAACATGTATGTGCTGTGGTGTATGTGTATAGAACATGTATGTGCTGTGGTATATGTGTATAGAACATGTATGTGCTGTGGTGTATGTGTATAGAACATGTATGTGCTGTGGTATATGTGTATACAACATGTATGTGCTGTGGTGTAGAGATTCTGAAGGTGTCTATGTTCTGATGTAGAGGCACAGAAGACACCTATGGCGACGAAGGTACCAGGTTTAATTTCCGCCACAGAAAATTATACACCTGGCCCGATCAGAAAGAAATGACAAACTACTGAACGTAAATTCCACCAAGAAAACCATTTCATCCACAAAATGATGAGTAGATGGCTAACGTATCACTAGAATATGCTACAAACTAATTATGATGTCAATTCAAACAAAATATAGCAGCTCTTTCCTATTGAGGCCATGACCTGTCTGTTTTGTTTTTCTGTCCACGATATACCCTCAATTATATGTCCATCACATTCAATTGTTCATTTGTTCATGTTTTGTCTACATCATTCACTATTCATAACAGTACATCAAACCTGACTTTCCTTATCAATGGAATAGTCTCATTATCAGTCAGTGTTCACATGTTCACATAATCAATGGAATAGTCTCATTATCAGTCAATGTTCTCATAATCAATATGGAGTAGTCTCATTATCAGTCGTGTTCACATGTTCACATAATCAATGGAGTAGTCTCATTATCAGTCAATGTTCACATAATCAATGGAGTAGTCTCATTATCAGTCAATGTTCACATAATCAATGGAGTAGTCTCATTATCAGTCAATGTTCACATAATCAATGGAGTAGTCTCATTATCAGTCGTGTTCACATGTTCACATAATCAATGGAATAGTCTCATTATCAGTCAATGTTCACATGTTCACATAATCAATGGAATAGTCTCATTATCAGTCAATGTTCACATGTTCACATAATCAATGGAATAGTCTCATTATCAGTCAATGTTCACATGTTCACATAATCAATGGAATAGTCTCATTATCAGTCAATGTTCACATGTCACGTGAATATTGACGGGAGAAAGTGCTCCCTCTCCGGAAACATCATAAGAACGTGTAATCTGCAACTGACTGGGACACTGAGCTTATACACTATTAGATGACTGACGGAATGGCAAGCAAAGCATATATGGAAATGCCCCCAGTGCTGTGACGCTTGTTCCTAATCAAGAATCATATCATACAAAGTTAAATCGAATAATTGAAATAGTCTCACTAGAAGTTGTCCTTAAATCACATCAACAATTGTAAAAGTGGGGATAGGGATTCTGAAAGTGTGACAGTTGTTGAAAAGAAGAGGGGAGGCTGTCTGAAGTGTGACAGTTGTTGCCCGGGGGGGGGAGGCGCTTGGGGGATACAAAGTAAACGTCAACAATGCTGGTTTTATACACAATTTGAATATCAAACATATTATATAAAATGTGAAAAACGTAGTTTTTGTAAATTCTCTACTTACATTGGGGAGGGGGGGGGGAATTTTAGACAAAATTAAGCAGGAAATTTCCCTCAATTATTGACAGTTGTTGACAAATTGGTTGAGGTCAAAAATTGACATACAAACATGTTAACGTAATTTATCGACAGCCTCTTATCAACCTCTGTTAACATTGCATACAGCTAAATATTATCACTTGTATAGTCTCTTCAACCTCTGTTAACATTACATAGAGTTAAATCTCAGTTACTACTATGATCACAAAATTACTATATCTGACATTCCACAAACAGCAAAGTTAGATGCATCATTATGCAGGTTTTAGTGGCACATGCACCGTGTCCTTTACATTAACACTGTCCTCATTGTCCCTCTGTGAGCTTCACTTTTGCCTGTGTAAGACATAACAACAAAATTCAATCAAGCCTTTGGGATGTTTTCTATTATCCCCGTTCATTTTGTTGGAATGCGACACCCGGGCGACACAAAGAATATAATTAGTTGCCAACGAAAAGCACAGCAATAATAAAAAATATCGCTTAAGAAATCTGATTCTGCTGTGTTGTGATTCTGCTATGTTGTGATTCTGATGTGTTGTGATTCTGATGTGTTGTGATTCCGCTGTGTTGTGATTCCGCTATGTTGTGATTCCGTTGAATTGTCTTATTTGCTGATAGCTAAACTGTAAATCGTCCATCTCATTTGGTCGCAATGTAAGCATCTCTGTTCTATGCAAGCAGCCCAGCCTCTTCCAGTGTTATGTTCAAAAGGTCTTTGATGTCATGTGCCCATCGTAATCTTAGTTTGTCTCTTGCTCTCTATCCTGGAACTTTTCTACATGATTAATATTTCTAAACCATTGCGACTCTTTATATGTCCGAAATATGTTAGCTTGTGCTTTTTAAAAATTGTTTTGAGAATCCAATCTTCGTCCACGTTAATGTCTTTGCGAATCTCCGCATTGGTTCGTCTTTCTATACATGATACAAGTTACAGAAACACATTTACATACCTGGATCAACCAGGCGAACGATATTCGATCAGGTATTTATGGAAAAAAAAACATCTGAAATAACTTTTACTAAATTATTTTAGAGATCTCAACCAACCCCCACCCCCAACATATTTACTAAACAACATTTCCACATATACTTTTTCAATATCTAAATATAGAATGTCAATATATACTTTGCAATCATTGTTCAATACATCGAACGCAGGGAAAGTCTATATTTAACAATGCTTGTATCTTTAGGCTAACTTTAGGTTCACCGTCTGTTAGTAAATTATTCAACTATTTTGTATTCGTGGTATACGCCCTATCATTACAAAATGGACTATATTACATCGCTGAAAAAGACATTTTTACAGTAAATATTTTCAAATTTGACATTATAATTCACAAAACAACTTACTATCAAGTGACAAATGTTTGTATTCTGGGCAAAAATATATATGCATGCTACATGGTTCGATAGTGTTACAATTGATTGGCAGGACAATTACAGTCCACCTAGATAATGTACTGATAGAGACATCGTCCGCTGATCTAACCACTGATCTAATCACTGATCTAATCACTGATCTAATCACTGATCTAATCACTGATCTAATCACTGATCTAACCACTGATCTAATCACTGATCTAATCACTGATCTAACCACTGATCTAATCACTGATCTAATCACTGATCTAACCACTGATCTAACCACTGATCTAACCACTGATCTAACCACTGATCTAACCACTGATCTAATCACTGATCTAACCACTGATCTAATCACTGATCTAATCACTGATCTAATCACTGATCTAATCACTGATCTAATCACTGATTTCGATGAATGTGATCCTCTCTTACTTTAGACTTACATCGCATCAGTCAGCCATTTTTGGAATGTGAAATGTGATGGCCTCAATTCAGTCGCTAGAAATATTCTATCTATCTATATTATACCTATCTGCATACCTTCTTACCTTTCTGCCTGTCTACCTACCTATCTATCTATGATGTAATTATATTTGTTCCTTCTCGCCAAATATGGTGTATAGGGCAGTAACCAGAACTCTCCAGTTCGAGCAATGTGATGCTACTGCATGTAATTCTTGCATATTTTCGAGACTCTTGGTCCATACTCTCTTTGATAGTTGTTCTGCGAAGAATCCCTCTTGATTCTCCTCTTTTTTTCATTCTAGTTCTCATTTTAGTGTTGGTAGTGGCAGCCTGTTTTCATTTATTCTATTTACATGTCCGATATAAGCCAATCGTTTTCTTCTAACTGTTGTAGAAACATATAGAAATATTTCCATAAAATTAATTGCGTTACTAAAAGTATTGTCACACTTTTAATTGCTTCACTAGAAATATTGCCAGGAAATTAATTGTCTCCATAACGAATGTTATAATATTGATTTTGTCACTAGAAATATGGTCACAAAATTAATTGCGTCACTAGAATTATGGTAGCAAAATTAGTTGCGTCACTAGAAATATGCTAGTAAATTAATTACGTCACAAGAATTATGCTAGTAAAATTAATTATGTCATTAGAATTATGGTAGCAAAATTAGTTGCATCACTATAAATATGCTAGCAAAATTGATTGCGTCACTAGAACTATGGTAGCAAAATTAGTTGCGTCACTAGAACTATGGTCACAAAACTAGTTGAGCTAAAACATGATCAAGGTAACAATTCAACCACTAGAAATATTGTCACAATAGTCATAGATTATGGGATAGGAGAGGAGTGTGTAGGGATAGTACCTCACGGTGAGTGACAGCCATTTCCCTTGGGAAGGCCAGGATCCTATTTGATTCCCTCACTCCTGTCTAGGAGTTTCGAAGGCAGGAGTTGGAATACCCACTTATTAGGCTGAGGACTCATCAGGAACGGTAAATAAAAAGCGACCAGAACAGGCTCAGAAAGCAAGGGCAAACTACTGTGACGTATATATGCAAAAACACTAATGATGACCACAAAGAAGCTTCAAAGGTCTGGCGGTGTCTTCCCAGGCAGGACCGACCCAAATTAACTGCGGAAGAGAATGAAAGCAGTGCTAGTACTGGTAAATGTGATGACATCCACTGCCCGAATGTGTTATCAAAGCAAACACTGACAACGCTCTAAAGAAGGGAAACGGACTACGAATAAGCACATGGAATGCGCGAAGCATGTATCAAGGTATACTTCAAATGGTACAGGGAGAGATGGAAATAACTGGAGTATATATTATGGGAATATCATAGCACAGATAGGAATTCACAAACACCTAGTACGGGAACAAACTGTCATTATTATCAGGAAAAGAGAAGAGTTACAATGCGAGGTAGGATTCATTTTGAACAAAGAGACAGAAAAGTATATTCTAGGATACAACCCAATAAATGACAATCATAAGTATAAGACTGAAACGAAAGACACGAAACATCACAAAAATTCAAGTGTATGCTCCAACTTCTGCAGCTGAATAGCAAGAGCTAGGAGTTTTCTATGACAAACTGCAGGAAACAATAGACAAAACACATACACACACAAGACATCAAACTAATAATGGTCAACCTGAATACGAAAGTTGGTAGGAAAATAAGACTTGAAGAATGCAGAGTCAAAGACTCCTTTGGATTAGGACAGCAGAATGAAAGAGGAGAAAGACTGCTAACATTCTGCTAGAAAATTATTTAGAAACTGCCAACACCGTGTTCAAACAACACCCTAGATGCCTATACACCTGGACATCAACAGATTACAGGACAAGAAACCAAATAGACTCCATCACTATACACCACAGATGGAGATACAGTCTACTGTTCTGTAAGACTTATCCTGGAGCAGATTGCGATTCCGACCCCGAGCTACTAGCAGCAGATGTGAAGATTAGACTAAAGAGGTTAGCGAAAAGTGCCAGAACCATTATCTACGACACCAGAGCAATACCAACAGAATACAGCGTGGAGGTGCAGAAAAAATTTAGTACATTCATGGCCGTTTAAGAGGAGGGAGATGTCACTAGATGAACTTGCAAACAACATCAGAGACTCAATACTATCATCTGTACAGGCTCACATACCCCGAAGAGTGACAAAACTAGTATATTACATCACAGTAGAGACATTACAACTAATCAACAACCGAAAAAAACTAAAATCACTAAAAGATGACAAACAAAGAGAAGAATACAAGGAAAAAGCTAAAGAATTGAGGATGGAAATTAGTCAGGAGAAGAAAAACTACATCGACAACAAGTGTAAAGAAATTGAACAATTCCGCGAACATGGGATACCAAGATAATGTTTACAGAAGCAAAAACGCTGACAGCAAAATTTCAACCAGCCACTCGAGCAATTTTAGACAAGTCAGGAAATACTCTAACAAAAAATAAAGACATTCTGAACAGGTGGGCGGGATACTGTAGGAGAATGTACGAATATCCAAATGTAGACACAGACTCAAACACAAATAAAAACACAGAACTTGAACCAGAACCCATCATGGAAGAAGTACTTTGGGCAATTGAGAACTTAAAAATTGGCAAGTCACCAGGATGCGACGAATTGGTAGCTGAGCTGATACAAGCAGGAGGAGAACCCAGTGTCACAGTCGACCATGCCTTGCGTGTTAAGATCTGGAAAAGAACTGGAAAATACTTAAATGCGATTGACTGCGCAACACACCAGAAAGTATGGAGCATATTTGGAAACACGGGCTTCCCACACCATCTCATATCACTCATTAAAATGCTCTATCAGGAACAACATGCTTCTTTCGTCTCGACGGAGAAGCATCTGACCGGTTTCAGGTTGAAATAGAAGTCAGACAGGGATGCATCCTCTCACCACACCTGTTCAACATTTATGCAGAAAACATCACGTGAAATATACGATAAGACCCACGTTATGAACAGGTTCAACCACTAATTATAGGAGGATTAAAAACTCCCAGAAATGAGGTATGCAGATGATACCACACTAATATCAAGGAGACCTACAGGATTAGAACAAATGATTATGTAAGTCAAACATCAAAGCGAGGCACAAAACCTTTTCCTCAACGCAAAAAAGACAAAATAATGTATGTAAGCAGAGATGAAATTACACCTAAAATAGTCATTGACAAAGATCAACTAGAAAATATAAACAACTTTGAATACCTAGTGTCTAACATCAAAACAACAGGAGATTGCCCGACAAAGGTAAGAAGGAGATTAGCAATGGCTCTACAAAATACGTGGCAAGGAGAAAATAGAAAAAAAAGTTTCAACTACTAAGAAACTATATCTTTGCAGTGGCAACATACGGTTGTGAGACGTGGACAATGACATTGACAATAGAAAAGAAATTACCTGCTTTTGAAATGAAATGCTATAGACAGGTCCTAAGAATATCATGGGAAGAAGAAAGAAAAACTATCACAGATAAACGGAAAGATCTGAACATGGAAGAAAACTGACTCCTCAAAACTATCAAAAACGCAAAATTACATATTTCTGAAATATAAAGAGACATAATGGTTTGGAAAGATTAATCATGGAGGGACAAGTTCCGGAAAAGAGAACAAGAGACAGACCAAGACTATAATGGACACATGGCATCGAAGACCTTCTGAACAAGACACTGAAAGAAGCTGGACTGCTCACACAGAACCGATAGTCTTACAAAGTGGCAGTGAGAATAACGTTCCGTAAAGGTCACGTCACACAGAGATAAAGTTATAGATTAATTGAAAGGTGTTCATACCATTTCGATAGTCACTTATTCAAGTCCATAATATTACAGGCAATACCGGATCCCTCCCTTCAATAATAGTTTAATATTAAAAAGTAAACTTTGTTGAGGCTTCGTTACAAGAAAGTAGACTGTTGAGATTTCGTCACCAATGATATTATAACATTTAAAAAGTCAATAGAAACATGGTCAAAACATCAACTGACTTATAAAAACACATAACAATGACATCTGCTGACTCAATATGAAAACGACAGTGACAATACTAATAGAGTCACGCGAATATATTGTATGTCACTAGAAAATTGTCACAAAATTAGTTATATCTCTAGAAATATTGCCACATTAATTGTATAGCTAGAAATATTGCCACATTAGCTGTATCGCTAGAAATATTGTCACATTAGTTGTATCGCTAGAAATATTGTCACATTAGTTGTATCGCTAGAAATATTGTCACATTAGTTGTATCGCTAGAAATATTGTCACATTAGTTGTATCGCTAGAAATATTGTCACATTAGTTGTATCTCTAGAAATATTGTTGCAACATTAGCTGTGTTACTAGAAGTATTGCCGCAACATTCACCGAATCACTAAAAATAATGTCACAGCATTGGCTGAGTCATTAGAAAAATGACAGCAACAACCGAGTCACTAAAACATATTACCAATATGACTGAGTCACTAAAAGCACTTCTAAACTTATTGAGTCTTTAGAAATATTGTCATGCTAATTGAGTCACTAGAAATAGTGTCACATTAATTGAGACCCTTGAAATATTGTTATACTAGTTGAGCCACCATAAATAGCGTCACATTGAGTGACTAGAAATACTGACTTTAATTGAGTCACTAAAATTTCCTGTCGCTATAGACAGAAAGTCGTTGTCAATCGACAACAAAGACACTATAAATCTTAAAAAGTCTCTATAAATCGCATCTTCTAACAATGTTACTAATTTCTATAAAGCATCTGTACTAACAGTAATACTCTATTCTATAAATCACCCCTGCTAACAGTGATAATCTATTCTATAAATCACCCCTGCTAACAGTGATAATCTATTCTATAAATCACCCCTGCTAACAGTGATAATCTATTCTATAAATCACCCCTGCTAACAGTGATAATCTATTCTATAAATCACTCCTGCTAACAGTGATAATCTATTATATAAATCACTCCTGCTAACAGTGATAATCTAGTCTTTAAACCACCCCTACTTGTGATAATCTTTTCTGTAAATTGCCAGTACTAAGAATGACACTTCTATAAATCGCCTAAAACAAAATATGAAATCTATCATTTGTGTCAAAAGGCATGAGACCATGGACCGCTGGATAAGCAACCACATCTATAACCATAAATGCAACAATTTCTAGCAAACAATCCGAGGCTTAATTGTGATATCGATGACCATCTGCGCATATGTGACATTAATACCAAAGCCGTATACTTTGATTGTTGCTATCACTTACAGACAGACTGACAAACACATATACTATTGCACACTCACGGCCAAATCTTCATTCACTTCTCAGACTTACATTTGTTATCTTTGCCAAATATCCTGCCGGTTTTGTTTTTGTTTTTAAAAGCCGATGTTTGTTCACAACACTGAGGTGAATACCGGGTTAAGTCCGCAATTTTCACTAACCAAAGGCATATCTAGCACCGATGTGGTCAGTGTCACTCCATCATAAAATATTGTACCCATTTCCTAAGAGATGTTCGTAAATTCGAAATATTTCCAGTATTCTGTTATGTAGTTTCACACATTTTAAATTCACTAGCTTGTCCTTGCCGTATTCTAGGATCGGAGATTTTATGACAAGTTTTGCCACGGGAGATGATATATGTTATCCGTTATAGGAAATATTAATGTAGTAAATATCAAGCGAACGATGAATTACACTCAGACTGAAATCGATCATTTGCAGAATATAGTTGAAATTCTAGAAACACATCCAAGAAATGAAAAATTGGTCATGTCGGTTAGATAAGAAATAACATTTGGTGAGTCTGTCGGTCTGGACCCGACCGTAAACGTTTGTCGTGAAAGTAGATTTCTGTTTTATGCTCTGCATTGTCAGAGGTTAGACCTACTGTTGTTATTCTGTTTGAAGATTATAAGATCTGTTTTTAAAAACAAGGCCGTCATTGCGAATAAGACGTTGCTGACGAGTTGCAGTAAGGATCTGGATGTGTTACCTTGGTGAATAGATGGAATAGTCTTCGTAGTGGCGATTGTTGGCGTAGGAGTCGGAATACCTGTGATGGCGGTGCGACTCCTCGGCCGCTAGTCAGTGCGGCGATGGTGAATGTTTTATTCCAAGAGGTTGGTGCTGCGGTTGTAGTTGATAGTGATGTGGCACGTGTGGTGGAGGCGAGTGAGACACAGGATGGTGTTGTGGATGGTGCGGGTGACCACCCATTGAGTATGACAATAGGGATGATACCTGAGACATGGGCGATGACCCAGAATGGTTGCTCAAGGAGTGAGGCGTTAGTGAGCTGCTGTAGTTTGGCATACCCGGGGACCCACCTCCTCCTCCACCGCTGCTATGTATAGGACTGCAAGAATCATGAAGTGGGCTTCCATCGTTGATAGATGACCCATCGTCATTACCCTCAGACATAATAATCTCTCCATTAGGTCCTATGTTCCCTGGAGGTGTCATGCGCTTCTCTTTCTGTCGACGATTACAGAACCAAACTCTAACGACCTCCTTCTCAAGCTGAAGTTGATCAGCCAGATGGGTAATTTCAGGCGCTGACGGTTTGGGACATTTCATAAAATGGCTTTCCAAGGCTCCTTTCACGGTGACTTCAATACTGGTTCTTTTCTTCCGTTTTCTTCCCTGCGCTGCTATCTTATCTATGTTTGTTGGCGATCCCGTGCTAGAGTCCGCTTCTTCTAACCACTTCTGCAGTAAGGGCTTGAGTTTACACATGTTCTTGAAGCTAAGCTGCAGAGCTTCAAATCGGCAGATTGTTGTTTGACTAAACACATTGCCATAAAGAGTGCCTAGAGCGAGCCCAACATCCGCTTGAGTGAAGCCTAGTTTGATTCGTCGCTGTTTAAATTGTTTCGCAAAGGCTTCTAAATCATCAGATGTGGGAGCGTCTTCGTCTGATGGTGGATGAGGATCAAGATCGTGATCTTGGTCCCGCAAAACGTGATGCATTTGATGAGTTGGAGACATCATATCGTTCATGTTGACATATCCCTGATGTTGCATGGGGTGGTTAACGTTCTGTAGCGGGGATAAGTTCTGCAGTGTGGACATTTGCCAATTGTGATGTGCCACCTGCATTTGGTGATGTGTCTGAGGTCTGTGGTGCAAAGTCCCTCCATGACCTTCCATGTTACTGACAGGACTCATCTTCATGTCTTGGTGATGCAGGTGTCCACCCATGTTTGACCAGTGCCCCGTTTCCGTGTGGCCACCTGGATTCAACCACGGATTATGGTGTTGGCCTATGTGAGGATTGTGGCCGTTTTGATGGTGTTGGGTTGGAATGTACTTCATTTCTGGCAAGTCTCTGTGCGAATACTGTTGACCTGTTGGTCCATGCATACCGTGGTTGGTCATAGGTTGACCTGTGTTGAGTGACGACGGCACGCTAGGAGCAAGATACAGAGATGTGCTCGGTGCCGCCATGCTGTAGCAATCCACAGCTATGGTGTGGGGGGAGCACAACAATTGGAAGTCAGATCTATACAAGTTTATACAAATGTAAACTGAAACTCACATAAAGAAAAGCTATCACTCGAAGTCCACCACAAAAAGAATCACCAATAAAAGAAAACACAGCAAATTGCCTGAACTTGTCCTACGATGATGTCTAATCCGCATAAGTAAGTGCGTGACTATGCAAACGTTTTCTCTACACAAAATCAGCTTTCCACAGAATTAGAATTTCTGCCTAATCTACTTCCAGGCTGTAAGACACACACAAATAGTCGCAAGCGGTCAGGCTGGCCGCCTGTGTACACTTCACAATAGCCACGCTGATCAGACTTGCAAAATCCAAGCTGTTAGTCTCCTGCGTTATTCATGCATTGTGAATCTGCGAACTTCACCGTCAAGCATTATCATCCAAGATGATGGACCCGCCCACTTGCCATTGGTCGACATCGACATATGATTGACAAGTCATCAATGACGATTCAATGACGGTCGGCTTTAAAGTCGATCTGTGATTGGCTATTAACAAACCCTTGCGAATTTGTCGTCTACTAGCTAAACCAATCAACGCAAGTCTCGCCAGACAAACCTGAAGTGACTCCTCCTGAATGTCAACAAAATAATTTCTTGTTTATCACTTATAATACACTTAATAACTAAAACTCTTCATATAATTCAGCTTGTTTTATTAAATATTTATGTTTTATACGGTAATATATCTTTAATTATACCATCTTTTAAATATTTCATTAATTAATACCAGTTTTTTACAGATAGAAGCGACGCAGCGTCAACGCTGGTAACGCGGGGACAGAACCTGCTGTCTGTGACAGTGGGTGAGGTGGGCTAACGGTACCATCCCTTTAAAGGCGGTACAGAACATTATCTGAAAGTGACACGACATTAAACGACGCCCTTTCTACAAGTGGAAGACATCTTGCTTGATCAGGAATCGAACTGAGAGCAACTAAAGATACCTATAGATGGAGAGAACGTTAGATGAAAGTGCTTTTTACTCCAGGATTGTTGAAACCGTTGTAACGAAACTCAGAGATACATGGAAGATCAAAAGGGAAAGTAGGTCGACACTAAATAACAGTGTTGCGTCATAGCAGCATGAACGTCTGTACTAACTTGACAGCTTCAACATCCACACCAAAGACAACTTTGTGTAAACGACGTAATTAGTCGCAAATTAAAAGTCGCTTCCCCTCATATCGCTGATCAAATTCGCGGCCCCAGGGAGTAACAAGGGTAACACAGTCAGTCCAGCCTTCGTGGCCGCAAGTGACCGCAGTGGACGTGACATCGAGCGATCATTGTTGTTGGAGTCTGTTGTTTGATAGAGTCTGATGCTTCTTTGTGTCTGTTAATCTAAATTTCAGTGAGAGAATGCTTTGTATATGTCTCTGGTGTTTGTATATGTCTGATGTTTATATGTGTGGTGTTTGTATATGTCTGATGTTTATATGTGTGGTGTTTGTATGTGTCTATATTTGTATGTATGATGTTTGTATGTGTCTGATATTTCTATGTGTCTGGTGTTTCTATGTGTATAATATGTATAGGCTATGTGTCTGGTGTTTCTATGTGTCTGATGTTTCTATGTGTCTGATGTCTGTATGTGTCTGGTGATTGTATGTGTCTGATGTTTCTATGTGTCTGATGTCTGTATGTGTCTGGTGTTTGTATGTGTCTGATGTTTCTATGTGTCTGATGTTTGTATGTGTCTGGTGTTTGTATGTGTCTGATGTTTATATGTGTCTGATGTTTTGTATGTGTCTGATGTTTGTATTTATCGGACGTTTGCATTTGTATAATATTTATAGGTTGGTTATGTGTCTGGTGTTTGTATGTCTGGTGTTTCTATGTTTCTATGTATCTGATGTTTGTATGTGTCTGATGTTTCTATATGTCTGATGTTTCTATGTGTGATGTTTGTATGTGTCTGGTGTTTTGTATGTGTCTGATGTTTGTATTTATCGGATGCCTGTATTTGTCTAATATTTATAGGTTATGTGTCTGATGTTTGTATGTGTCTTGTGTTTGTATGCATCTACTGGTTTTGTGTATCTGATGTGTGTGTATGTATCGTTGTTTGTGTATATCTGATATTGGTATGCCACTGCTGTTTGCATATATCTGCTGTATATGTACCTTCTGTGTGTGTGTGTGTGTGTGTATCTTCGGTGTGTATGTATCCGTTGTTTGTTATATCTGCTATTTGTAAGCACCTTATGTTTGTATGGCTGCTGTTTGTATGTATCTGCAGCTTGTATGTACTTGATATTCCTGTGTATCGGCTGTCTGTTATTTGTATGCGTCTGTTATTTGTATTTGTCTGCTGTTTATGTGGGTCTGCTATTTAAGTCTTGTTTGTTTAGATCTACACCAGATAGACTGGAAATATATGACTCTGCTATCTATATGCCTATATGTTATAATACGGTATAAATACAGTATGAACATAACTAACCGTGTTGTAGCAATTATGCACATTACTTTCATCTATTTTTGCTTATACTAACTTCTCAATTGTGTCATAGTTTCATCTATTTGTTGACATCCTTGTTTTGTTCTCAAACTCGCGCAGATTTGCGGGATGTAGTCCTAAGAACCAAGTCACAGCTTGTCTGCTTCTTTTGTCCATAAACATCTTTCACAATTCTTTTCAACTTATTTTAACTTGTAGAATGACACAGTCAACTCCAATCACAAATTACATTTTTTAGTCGTCTTTTACGAAATCTATGGCATGTTATAGCAAGTCCTTCTCCAGAATGGTCCACTTCTATGGCTTATCCAACTTTATCTGTGCTTTTTATTGGCTCTCGACACAAAGTATACGGCCAAGATAAATGACAATGCTGAGGGAAAAGGTGGTGGAGTCTGCTCTCAATACTGTTCTAGAGAAAGACTTCACTACAGTTTTTCTATTCTTTGTGCCCTGCTTCCGTGCTCTGTAAGCGAACAGGAGGAGATCGTAGAAAGGGAGGCAGCTAATACTGAATATAAGAGGATACAACAGATAAAACAGGGAAAAATAGAAGAGGTTTGCTGTAAGCCCATGCTCTGCAGGAAGTTGATACTTTATGGAATAAAATATAAAATTACAACTGACTAGCTTGAACAATTCTGACGTATAATTAAGGAACGCATATATATAATTTCTGAATATCTTTCATCAGACACGAAGATTCTCGAAAAATCTAAAATGAGAAGCAAATACGTCTTGTTGACTAGTTTCAACTTCGTTGGGATGGTCGCATTGTACATATACCAGAGGAAAATCTTCCAATGATACTGTTCTATAGGGAACTGTGTGCATGTGCCTTTAAGGGAGACCAGAAGAAACGCCTC
The DNA here is from genome assembly GCA_034231615.1 of Meghimatium bilineatum. NCBI lineage: Eukaryota > Metazoa > Mollusca > Gastropoda > Stylommatophora > Philomycidae > Meghimatium > Meghimatium bilineatum. The sequence continues at coordinate 35,713,269 of CM067311.1, read as the reverse complement.
AAGGACTACAAGACATCTCTCAAACACAGCAGGATTAGTCTAGCACTTGGGAAACCAAAGCTCTTGGCCGTTCAGTCTCGAATAGCCAGATCAGAATGGATGTTTAGAGTTTTGAATATGAATGATCAGTGTTTCCCACCGTCGACCCACGGCCCACAGGTGAACAATTTGTTTATTCAGGGACGCAATTCGTAAGTTGTAATTAGGCTTCATTTAGGGAATAATTCAATTTTCAATATAAATAATATGTATATATTAAATTGGGGGGGGGGGGTTAGAAAGACTTGGGTGGGGCATGGTTTAAAAAAAAGGCTAGAGAAACACTGGGATAGAGCATAGGAGGCAAAAAAAAGAGATAAAAACGATAGGAAAGATGAAACTATTTTCCTTCATGGCAACATGTCTTTCAGAGCCTGGGACTGAACTCATCAGCCATCTTCCCTTTGAGGCTAACTTTTTGAAGTGGAGATGGGGGCATAGTGCAGCATACACAAGTTGGAAACTGAGATTGGGGGGGGGCATCCCCTATATCGAACAGACTGCAGTTCTGACCAAGTAAGCATAGGTGCTGACGTCGGAGTTACCTGACCAAGACGTGCATTCGCAAACATGCTACACGCAACCCCGTTAGTTTACACATATTCCCTAAAACAACAACATCTGAGCATTCACAAACAATTAAACCAAACTTGACCCTTCTTAATGTCATGCTAATCCTCCATTGTGAAGGAGAAACATTGTCATCATGTTGGGGGATGGAGGACATACGGCTGGTCACTCATCTTCAACAACCTACTTGGAACAGCAAACAAAAACAACAGAATTAACAATAACAATAAACACGCATATACCCTATTCTGATAATACATGTACCAATTTTCGCACGTTTTTCTATGCCTGGAATGGACTTTTCAGTCATCTTAGCACATACCACAGAGAGATGCAACAACACACATACCACAGCGAGATGAAACAACACACATACTAAAGAGAGATGCAACAACACACATACCACAGAGAGATGCAACAACACACATACCACAGCGAGATGCAACAACACACATACCACAGAGAGATGAAACAACACACATACCACAGAGAGATGAAACAACACACATACCACAGCGAGATGAAACAACACACATACCACAGAGAGATGAAACAACACACATACCACAGCGAGATGAAACAACACACATACCACAGCGAGATGCAACAACACACATACCACAGAGAGATGAAACAACACACATACCACAGAGAGATGCAACAACACACATACCACAGAGAGATGCAACAACACACATACCACAGAGAGATGCAACAACACACATACCACAGAGAGATGCAACAACACACATACCACAGCGAGATGCAACAACACACATACCACAGAGAGATGCAACAACACACATACCACAGAGAGATGCAACAACACACATACCACAGCGAGATGCAACAACACACATACCACAGAGAGATGCAACAACACACATACCACAGAGAGATGCAACAACACACATACCACAGAGAGATGCAACAACACACATACCACAGAGAGATGCAACAACACACATACCACAGAGAGATGCAACAACACACATACCACAGAGAGATGCAACAACACACATACTAGAGAGATGAAACAACACACATACTAGAGAGATGAAACAACACACATACCACAGAGAGATGCAACAACACACATACTAGAGAGATGAAACAACACACATACTAGAGAGATGAAACAACACACATACCACAGAGAGATGCAACAACACACATACTAGAGAGATGAAACAACACACATACTAGAGAGATGAAACAACACACATACCACAGAGAGATGCAACAACACACATACCACAGAGAGATGTAACAACACACATACCACAGAGAGATGCAACAACACACATACCACAGAGAGATGTAACAACACACATACTAGAGAGATGAAACAACACACATACCACAGAGAGATGCAACAACACACATACTAGAGAGATGAAACAACACACATACTAGAGAGATGTAACAACACACATACCACAGAGAGATGTAACAACACACATACCACAGAGAGATGCAACAACACACATACCACAGAGAGATGCAACAACACACATACCACAGAGAAATGCAACAACACACATACCACAGAGAGATGTAACAACACACATACCACAGAGAGATGTAACAACACACATACCACAGAGAGATGTAACAACACACATACCACAGAGAGATGTAACAACACACATACCACAGAGAGATGCAACAACACACATACCACAGAGAGATGTAACAACACACATACCACAGAGAGATGCAACAACACACATACCACAGAGAGATGCAACAACACACATACCACAGAGAGATGTAACAACACACATACCACAGAGAGATGCAACAACACACATACCACAGAGAGATGCAACAACACACATACCACAGAGATGCAACAACACACATACCACAGAGAGATGCAACAACACACATACCACAGCGAGATGCAACAACACACATACCACAGAGAGATGCAACACCACACATACTAAAGAGAGATGCAACAACACACATACCACAGAGAGATGTAACAACACACATACCACAGAGAGATGCAACAACACACATACCACAGAGAGATGCAACAACACACATACCACAGAGAGATGCAACAACACACATACCACAGAGAGATGCAACAACACACATACTAAAGAGAGATAAAACATTTTTTTTTGGCTTTTTAAGCCAGCCAAGACGGAATGCACAGATACCTTGAATATGTTGGATGTAATGGCGTAGAGGTTTCAGAGATATTTCCTGAGAGTGCAGGCAATTCTCATTCCATTTACTTAGCGCCGGATTTAGACTTGATAAGGCCCTAAGCTATTTGAGATATGGGGCCCTTTATACGTCCTTTATACGTAATATATTGATATATGCCAATTGCTCACTCGAACAATTTTCTTTGGACCCCCCCCCCACACTTTTGGGGGCCCTAAGCTATAGCTTGTGTACCTTATACGTAAATCCTGCACTGCATCTACAGCATTCACATCCACGGACACGAGCCTAAAAGTGGTAGCCAGGAATACAGCAAGAGCAGCTGTATTTCTGTTTCCATGGTGCACCACGATGAGGTACTTTTAGTATCTTGGTTATCGGCGAACCCTGGGTCCGCACGAGAACAATGCGAGACACTTTGCATCCATATGGCTGTTGTAAACAATACTGTAATTTTTTGGGATAGAGGACATGTGGTTGTTGTGAACAACACCATATGTTTGGGGAGGTACACACAGATTGTTGACTAGATATATAATTATGAATATTGTGATGTAACGTATCGTTAATATTCAAAACAAGATCTTCATTAGCATAATGGATAGCTGTGTGTTTGTGTATGAGTATATATTCTTTAAAGATATGTGTATCCATGGGCCGGTATGTATCTGGGTGTGTGTCATAATAGAGTCGGAGTGCATGTATGTGTGTATGAGATGGCGTGTTTGGTTGACTGCTTGGTTGAGTAAGGAAGTGAGTGTAAGATTGGGAGTATTTTACAAACAATGTTTGTGTCAGTGACACTGATGGTGTGTATATATGAAAAAGAGATCACTAATGTGTAAGGGAAAAGAAGTGCGTGTGTGTGTGAGAGAGAGAGAGAGAGAGAGATACCATATATGTCTGTTAGTGTTTAAGGAGTTGGCTTCGATAGGGAGTTGCTTGAGGAGTCCAAACACAAGCTCTGAAAGACCTGTATCCATGTCAGCTGGAATGTAGTAGGTCTTGAGGTGAGGGAAAATAATATGATCTCTCCTGTCGCTTTTAAAAAGAAAATATTTTTTTTGAATCGCCTGTAATGTTCTACACTGTTCACAACTCTTAATACCGACTTCGATTTGACTGCTCCAAGCTGGATGGCAAGAGCTGTGGTTCCCAAAGAGTTTGGATCAATCCTGTAGTGCCCGAGAGATTAAAAAAAATATTAATTGAGATATATCGTGTATCACAATATATATATATATATATATATATATATATATATATATATATATATATATATATATATATATATATATATATATATATATATATATATATATATATATATATATGGGTACAAAATACTATGTGAACAAGCCAAGTTCACTGCCAAAGGAAAATCTCGTTCGAGATAGACGTAATTGATCCAAGTCCAAATCTCTTCTTACCATCTCCACCAGTCACCCAGGGTTTTGTTTTATTCCATGTAGTTGTACATTTCACAAATAGTTATACTCCTATATTTTGTCTTCTGCCTTCGCTCTGAAACCCGCAGAGTAGCAGCATGCGTTGTGTAGCTATTTACAACTTGAATTCGATATCTGCGCCTTTCTACCCGACATATTTGTCTACAGAGTGAATCCTGGGTTACATTGACCCTCTATGGAATGGGAAGGCCAACTCCACCTCGCCCCCCGCCCCCAAACTTTCTTAGCATTCTCTCGTAAAACTTGGAGACGTAATATAGATTGAGGATAATTCTGGTTGATGCTGCACCGACGCAACAACGAAACAAGCACAACAAACGCAGTAAAGGCAACCGACGCAACAACGAAGCAAGCACAACAAACGCAGTAAAGGCAACCGACGCAACAACGAAACAAGCACAACAAACGCAGTAAAGGCAACCGACGCAACAACGAAACAAGTACAACAAACGCAGTAAAGGCAACCGACGCAACAACGAAACAAGCACAACAAACGCAGTAAAGGCAACCGACGCAACAACGAAACAAGCACAACAAACGCAGTAAAGGCAACCGACGCAACAACGAAGCAAGAACACATCAAACGCAGTAAAGGCAACCGATGCAACAACGAAACAAGCACACAACAAACGCAGTAAAGGCAACCGACGCAACAACGAAGCAAGCACAACAAACGCAGTAAAGGCAACCGACGCAACAACGAAGCAAGCACACAACAAACGCAGTAAAGGCAACCGACGCAACAACGAAGCAAGCACACAACAAACGCAGTAAAGGCAACCGATGCAACAACGAAACAAGCACACAACAAACGCAGTAAAGGCAACCGACGCAACAACGAAACAAGCACAACAAACGCAGTAAAGGCAACCGACGCAACAACGAATCAAGCACAACAAACGCAGTAAAGGCAACCGACGCAACAACGAAGCAAGCACACAACAAACGCAGTAAAGGCAACCGATGCAACAACGAAGCAAGCACAACAAATGCAGTAAATGCAACCGACGTAACAACGAAGCAAGCACAACAAATGCAGTAAATGCAACCGACGTAACAACGAAGCAAGCACAACAAACGTAGTAAAGACAACCGACTCAACAACGAAGCAAGCACAACACACGCAGTAAAGACAACCGACGCAACAACGAAACAAGCACAACAAACGCAGTAAAGGCAACCGACGCAACAACGAAACAAGCACAACAAACGCAGTAAAGGCAACCGACGCAACAACGAAGCAAGAACACATCAAACGCAGTAAAGGCAACCGATGCAACAACGAAACAAGCACACAACAAACGCAGTAAAGGCAACCGACGCAACAACGAAGCAAGCACAACAAACGCAGTAAAGGCAACCGACGCAACAACGAAGCAAGCACACAACAAACGCAGTAAAGGCAACCGACGCAACAACGAAGCAAGCACACAACAAACGCAGTAAAGGCAACCGATGCAACAACGAAACAAGCACACAACAAACGCAGTAAAGGCAACCGACGCAACAACGAAACAAGCACAACAAACGCAGTAAAGGCAACCGACGCAACAACGAATCAAGCACAACAAACGCAGTAAAGGCAACCGACGCAACAACGAAGCAAGCACACAACAAACGCAGTAAAGGCAACCGATGCAACAACGAAGCAAGCACAACAAATGCAGTAAATGCAACCGACGTAACAACGAAGCAAGCACAACAAATGCAGTAAATGCAACCGACGTAACAACGAAGCAAGCACAACACACGCAGTAAAGACAACCGACGCAACAACGAAACAAGCACAACAAACGCAGTAAAGGCAACCGACGCAACAACGAAACAAGCACAACAAACGCAGTAAAGGCAACCGACGCAACAACGAAGCAAGAACACATCAAACGCAGTAAAGGCAACCGATGCAACAACGAAACAAGCACACAACAAACGCAGTAAAGGCAACCGACGCAACAACGAAGCAAGCACAACAAACGCAGTAAAGGCAACCGACGCAACAACGAAGCAAGCACACAACAAACGCAGTAAAGGCAACCGACGCAACAACGAAGCAAGCACACAACAAACGCAGTAAAGGCAACCGATGCAACAACGAAACAAGCACACAACAAACGCAGTAAAGGCAACCGACGCAACAACGAAACAAGCACAACAAACGCAGTAAAGGCAACCGACGCAACAACGAATCAAGCACAACAAACGCAGTAAAGGCAACCGACGCAACAACGAAGCAAGCACACAACAAACGCAGTAAAGGCAACCGATGCAACAACGAAGTAAGCACAATAAACGCAGTAAAGGCAACCGACGCAACAACGAAGCAAGCACAACAAACGCAGTAAAGGCAACCGACGCAACAACGAAGCAAGCACAACAAATGCAGTAAATGCAACCGACGTAACAACGAAGCAAGCACAACAAACGTAGTAAAGACAACCGACTCAACAACGAAGCAAGCACAACACACGCAGTAAAGGCAACCGACTCAACAACTAAGCAAACACAACACACGCAGTAAAGACAACCGACTCAACAACTAAGCAAACACAACACACGCAGTAAAGACAACCGACTCAACAACTAAGCAAACACAACACACGCAGTAAAGACAACCGACTCAACAACTAAGCAAACACAACACACGCAGTAAAGACAACCGACTCAACAACTAAGCAAACACAACAAACGCAGTAAAGACAACCGACTCAACAACTAAGCAAACACAACAAACGCAGTAAAGACAACCGACTCAACAACTAAGCAAACACAACAAACGCAGTAAAGACAACCGACTCAACAACTAAGCAAACACAACAAACGCAGTAAAGACAACCGACTCAACAAACGAAGCCGACGGAACCAATATCGCCACGCATCAACTTACTATTATAGATATTATGAAATATCATTTCTTGGTGCTGTCTATCCTATTTATGTTATTTTTGTTGACTGTTTTTTCTACAGAGTTTCGCTAAGAGTGTCCGAGCCTCTGGTAATAGGGATGAGGAAGTTAAAGGGGTTACGTGTTTAGTACTTTAGGGTGATGTGCTTTCATACATATAGACAATCTTGTATGTGTGTGAAGGTGAAGGGGTTGGGGTTATGTGTCGCGAAAGTTTAGTACTTAATGGTCGGTATTGTACTCTTTCTGTCAAACTTATATGTATTTATATTTTACAGCTAATATGTAATAAAGCTACCGTATCATTTTACTGGTTGATTAGAAATATTAATTGTCAAATTATTTATTGTTGTCTGTCCTTTGTTGACTTTTTTATGCATAGTTCACATTTTATAACAATGCTCTGAGCCTGTGGTTGTATACCATAAGAGTATACACAGATGGGTGAGCAGAGAATGCAGTGAGGAATGGAGGTACAGGTGTATTTGTATAATATCCACAAAAGCCTAGAAATACGATCAGAACACCAACAGGGAAATTCTGCAATAATTATGATGCAGAAATCCAGGCAATTAGGGTGGCAATTGAAATGCTGAACTCGAACCCTGGCCAATAGCCAGTGGTATTCCTTCAAGCTCTCGAGTCTGGATAATTAACAGACTTACAAAAACTACTTAATGAACTGTCTTACCAGTATAGGGTAACCATGCAGTCGATACACTCTCACTGTGGAATGTCAGGAAATGAAAAAGCAGACCAACTGGCTAAGGAAGGTGCTACTGAAAACAAACCAGACCTACCAATCACATACCATAAGAAAAAAACAGATGATCAAGACAAAAGAAAGCCACAAACACCAACACAGGAAGACTATAACATTATGAACAGATCAGAACAAGTTGTAATTTTATACCGGGCCTCAGAACGGGATACAACCGACTCTGCAGTCACATGTTCACGAAGTTCAAGATTGGCAACACGGTCATGTGTACATGTCGACAGGCAGCACAGAGTGCCAAACATATACTTCAAGAGTGTTCTGAGCATGAAACGCTGAGGCAGACATATTGGCCAGAGGAAACAACACTGGAATCAAAGCTCTATGGACCATTGTATGAGCTACAAAAGACAGTAGTGAGTTTTATTCAGGAGACAGAATTACAAATATAGACATGTTTCAAGTGAACGAAAGAAGAAGAAGAAGAATAACATAACATATTCTTTCCAGAAAGTTGTCTTTGCAATTAATGTCCTGAACCCAACTCTATACTGAGCCTGCCTCCTCCAGTGATATCTTCATACAGTCTTTATTGTCATCTGTCCATCTCCTTCTAGGTCTACCTCTACTTTCCGAATAAGAATGTGCACAATATGTCTAGATTATCTCAACATAATCGATCTTTCTTCAACTCAAACAAGAACTTAAATGAGATCAGTCAACAAAGTAGGGGCGATGATTGAGGACTACACAGTTATACTGACGGTTGTTTGTGATGGTCATTTGTCCGTGAAGGGTAGCTACCGGATTTCCAGATGATGGTGTCGTCCTTCACACAAAACTCATGAATATGTAAATAAGAAAAAACGACATTACCAACAGAGCACTGTTCTTGTCAAGATTTGACAGGAAACCACGGCCAGATTACGGTTCTAGAGCCACGTTTTGATTCGTTTGCAGTGACACTGATTATTTTGTTTGCATAGCTGCTACAGTGACACCGCATACCACACACACAATAAGTGAAGTAGTACATTACACACACACAATAAGTGAAGTAGTACATTACACACACAATAAGTGAAGTAGTACATTACACACACAATAAGTGAAGTAGTACATTACACACACTTGTGAAGTAGTACATTACACACACATGTGAAGTAGTACATTACACACACATGTGAAGTAGTACATTACACACACAATAAGTGTAGTAGTACATTACACACACAATAAATGAAGTAGTACATTACACACACATGTGAAGTAGTACATTGCACACACATGTGAAGTAGTATATTACACACACACTATGTGAAGTAGTATATTACACACACACTATGTGAAGTAGTATATTACACACACAATAAGTGAAGTAGTATATTACATACGCAATATGTGAGGGGTATATAGCACACACAATACTTGAGGGGAATTTAAAAAGTAGCATTGTTATGAAACAATATATGTGACAAACTACACAATTTATGAGAAGGCGACGACGATTATCATAAAGCCATAACAAGAGAACAAGATTGTACCTTTGAAAGACACATGAATACGCGATGGTAGATGTGACAGACAAATGAGAACATGTTTGTACCTGTGACAGACACATGAGAATATGTTTGTACCTGTGACAGACACATGAGAATATGTTTGTACCTGTGACAGACACATGAGAATATGTTTGTACCTGTGACAGACAAATTAGAACGAGTTTGTACATATTACAGATAAATTAGAACGAGTTTGTACATATTACATACAAATTATAACTAGTTTGTACATATTACAGACAAATTAGAACGAGTTTGTACATATTACAGATAAATTAGAACGAGTTTGTACATATTACATACAAATTATAACTAGTTTGTACATATTACAGACAAATTAGAACGAGTTTGTACATATTACAGATAAATTAGAACGAGTTTGTACATATTACATACAAATTATAACTAGTTTGTACATATTACAGACAAATTAGAACGAGTTTGTACATATTACAGATAAATTAGAACGAGTTTGTACATATTACAGATAAATTAGAACGAGTTTGTACATATTACAGACAAATCAGTACGAGTTTGTACTTGTGACAGACAAATCAGAGCGATTTTTGTTTCCTTTTACAGATGCGTTTGTTCCTGTGACAGGTAGATGAGTTTGTTCCTGTGACAGGTAACAAAGGATTTTCCTGTGACAGGTAAATGAGTTTACTCGTGTGATATATAGTTTTACTTTACTTCCATATTAATGTTCCTCCATAATTTGTTTTTTACCTGAAAGCTTTGATCTTTCATAAGTTTTGTTCTAGAAGCCATGTGTCATGTGGCTCCACTTACCTCTTGTTGTAGTATACAAAGCCTCAACATTGTGTTATTAATGTTAGACATAAATAATAAATAAATAACAAGAAAAAAAGATTACTACATGTTAAATTGGATGTATAAGAAAAGCAGCTCACAGAACAAGAAGAGATCATGTGAGGAATGAAGAGATTACAAGAAATGTTGGAACAACGTCTGTTGTCAAATATATTGAAAGATGGAGACTGAAATGGGTCGGCCACCAAATGAAAATTAATCCATATTAGTAAGAGGATACAACATGAGAATGGAAACAACAAGAGTCAGAGTAAGACCAAGATAAATGGTGCATTAAAGGAGATGTCTACTCCCTGAGAAGTTACACAACTTCTGCACATCACGCCACCAAGCCTGCAATAGGCAGAAACCGTTCGTTATTAAATCCTGCACATCTAGCAGTGAAAAATAGATTAGATAAACATACAGCTATACAGATAGACACATAGACAGATAGATAGACTGACAGACAGAAAGACACATAAATAGACGTATAGACAGAAAGACACATAGACGGAAAGATAGACTGACAGACAGACAGACAGACAAACAGACAGACAGACGGACAGACAGACAGATAGATATGGTGGGTGGACAGATGGGTGGGTAGGTGAATAGAAGATGGGTGGATAGAAGCGTACATGGATGGATTTATGCATAGATTTAAGGATGGATTTATGCACATATTTATAGATGGATGGGTTGTTGAATAGATGGATGTATGGATAGATATATGGGTGGGTGGATACAGGGATGTTTGGAAGAATAATGATGTGGATAGATGAATGAACGGATGGGTGGGTGTGTGAGTGAGTGGATGGGTGGATATAGGAATATATGGATATATGGGTGGGTAGATGGGTGGGTGGATAAATAGTTGGATAAATAGATGGATGGTTGGATATATATGTGAGTGGGTGATAAATGGATTGTTGGAGGAATGTGGGTGGATGGATAGATACATTCTGCCGAAGACGGATGGGTCGGGCCATTGACGCAAATAAAACGGCGATACAACGCATTTCCATTCTCTGGACTACATCCTGCTGAAAGTTTAATAGGACCATGGTCCTGCTACAAGATAAATTCAGCAGGAGTTTGAGAATGTACGCTGAAGAAGAAGAAGGATAGATACATGGGTAAGTAGGTAGATAGATGGATGGATGAATGGATGAGTGGATGAATGGATGAAAAAATGAATGTATAGATTTATGGGTGTGTGGATGGATAGATATGTGGATCGGTAGGTGGATAGATGGAATGATGAATGGCGGAGTCGAAAATTGTATAAATGGATGGATAGATGGGTGAATCGGTGGGTATATAGATATATAGTTCTTAGAATAGATAAATAAATAGTTGGGTATGCAGGTAGGTAGGTATGTAGGTAGGTAGGTAGGTAGGTAGGTAGGTAGGTAGGTAGGCAGGTAGGTAGGCACAAATACCAGGCCGAGAGGCGCAAAATCAATTACATCAAGCTAAACGACAAGTTATCGTCTACCATCATTTGTGATTATGTGTCCAAGATATTGGTAATGATCTACTTGTTGTAGTATCATTCCATGTATTTTTATGTTTACCGTTTGTTTGAGATATTTTAGAATTAGCCTATCTATATCTATCGATCTATAAATCCGTAACACGACAAGATACCACAGTGTACCACACTGTGGACACTAGGGGTACCACAGTGGATGCGTTAACACAGTGTTCTCCAGCGATTTCGATCTTCCATGATGTGGAAGCGTGAGGTAGAATCTTTTTTGTCCAGTCCTTAAAGTTGTCAGTCCATGCGTTTATTTGTTCTCTGCTGTTCTGCCTACAGGTGCCTAAGCGTTCAACACTGAATCGGAATGATCTATGTTTCATATAGGTATTATATGTATGTGTGTTTTGTTGGATGTGCTTGTGTGTACGTGTGTGTACGTTGGTATTGATCCAGATAATTGTGTAATTCGCAAAACAAACAGTTGTTACTTCCTACCAGAAATGACTCCCCTTCACGAAGCATACAAGCTAGCAATCTTCGACCAGTAGACTCCTGTCACAAAAACCACCGAAGCCGTTAAATTAAGTTGTATATTAGCTTGTTAATTCAATTTAACTCCTGCATTAATGAGGATACTTTTATGAAGCCGCTCTTGATGGCCCAGAGTGTGCGTGGCGTGGCGCGAGGTAGCGTGTCATTGGGACACCTATGAGTAATTCTCCACCAGTTTCCCCAGTAATCATCCGTTTATGCATACAGTTCATTTCAGTGTTAGCAAAGGGGGATCACTTAAGGATGTACATTAGTAAGCGGTATCCCAATTTTCTAGTCTTAATGTCCTGTTGTTTTGTTTCGTTGACCGATGCCGGCTGTTTTCTACTCAAACGCAGTGTATTACTACTATTGATTTCGTCATCTGTCCAGAACATTGATAGTCGACTGCGGCCAAACAGTTAAATTAAGTCTCAGTGACTTCCTTCCTCTAGGAGTCCACTTAATAGCAAACATTTGACTACTTATGCATATGACTATCCCAATAATGAAGTCAACTTATGTGAGAGAGATATTACTGACATATCGAGATGGCAAAACATGACGTTAAATATTGAGAACCCAGGAGGGTACTACATTAACAATAGGACAGCTGCAGGTTTCAGTGATGACCCCGGCCCCCCTCTCTATATATTTCATAATCTTCATGCATGCCATAAATAGGGGTGGGGGTTTGGGGTATAAATCCCCTCTCCCTTAGCAAATCGAAACATGACCTCTAGTACTAGGAACTTTGTAAAATGTAAAAAAAAAGCCACCAGAAAACCCATAGCTATATATCACAAAAAAAGTCATCACATTTTTCATCCAAAACAAAGACTGTTTAACTATCTGACACTTGAAAACGCACGAAATCCACACCCCCCCCCCCCCCCCCCGTCTTCTTGAGGAGATCATATTTACGGCCCTCTATGTCCATGTCGCTATTTTTGCGCGGAACGTCCATCTTGAAACAGACTATGTACACGAATCTTCGTTCCTAACGTACCTTTCCACAATCTCCACTTTCAGAATATCACTACACTGATACCGATTGGACTTGGTTACCTACCAAAATGATAAGAAGATGGTGGATAAACCTGCTGCCCATCCCACTACATCATCGAGCATGAGAATGGAGATATATGGTAACAGTATTAACTTTGATTTGGCTAACGGCGTCACTAGCAACACGTAAAGTGATTCTATCAAACTCCCAGAGTATGCTGCGTACAATAGTCAAATTCTTTATAAGAGAAGGGGACATTTCTCAACAATGAACAGAGCATCACATGGATATACTGTCCTGTTCATGATACAGAGACAGCGAAAGAGCTAACACATTGGCGGGTAGAGGTATACAGCAAGGCAAAATGATGAGAGGAGATGGGCTGAATTATGAAGATCAGTCATGAATACAACACAAAATTCTGAAGAGGATGCTCAAAGAGATCATGTACAAGTTCAGATAATGATATAAATAGATGTGACAAGGGGAAACAGCGCGTCCTTGCTGGAAAGACCAGAAGAACCCACAACCAACATCTGACTGGGATACTGAGCTTATATACTTTTCTATGGTTAGAATGATACATATGAAGCACATAAAAAAAAGTTATGTGGCCAAAAACCACAGCTTTCTTGTTAGGATGGTGTTAAGGAGCCAGCCTTCTTCGACATTTATTGATCTAAACAATTCTGGATTTGTCTTTTTAGCTGTTTATAGTATACGCAAAATTCGTATGTAACATCTCATTTCGAAAGCAGTGATTCTCTCTGCTATTGTTTTATTTAATGTCGATGACTCACAACCGTATATTGCCTTTGCAAATACGCATGTTCTGATTTTATATAGTTTGGCTTTGCTGCTGGTACCTTGTCAAAGATTTTTCATTTAAACAAGTTTCAATGTAGCCATTGCAATTCTTCTCTTGATTTCGACAGTCTCTAAGCTTTTAAATGTTTGTGCCCAAATATTGGAAATGTGTTATGTTCTCTAGTTGGAAATGGTCCATTATTATCTTTGGTTGTACTTTCACTTTATCCGTTATCATAACTATTGTTTTCTTCATATTTAAGTATAAAGGTTGGACTTCACAGTGTTCTTTTGTTCGTAGTAACATTTGATTTAGACCATTACCGTCTGTTGTTAAGAGAACTGTGTCGTCAGCATGTCTGCTGACCGTCGATGTTGGACGTGAGTATATGGAAAGTCATCTTTTACGATTCGCATTATGTTTTCAGCATAGATGTTGAACAGGTACTGTGATAATGTGTATCCTAGTCTACCTTCTTTCTGTACATTAAACCAGGGGTCGGCAACCTATGGCACACGTGCCACATTTGGCACGCCAAGCAATTTCCAATGGCGCGCAGACTCTTCACGTTTCCTGTATAAAGTTTATTATAAATCGATTAGCCGAATTTATCTGCATAAATCGAATCCACAGCGTAGTCGCCTAACACCTGAACATTTAGAGAATTGTGTCAAACTCAGTGACAAAGTATGTTGTCGATATTGAGCAACTGGCCAAGACCATGCAAGGGCACGGCTCCCATTAATAATAAAAAGGTATTTTTAAAAATCTTTCAAGAAACTATTTCGTTAATGTTGTTTACAACTTTACTTATTATTGAATATCACTATATATTAATTAATTAAAATATAAAATAAAATATATGTTAAAATAACAATATTGGCCTCGATTTGTATAAAATGATATGTGATGTTGGCACTCTGAATAATTTGAAACCTTAAGTTGGCACACAGTTAGCAAAAGGTTGCCGACCCCTGCATTAAACCATTCTGATATTGTCCCGTCCACTTTTACTGCTGCTTCTTGTTAGTGGTACACCATTGCGATTAAATATGTGAGATGCCTTGAAAATCCCATGCAGACCATAACTATTCAAACGCCTTTGTGTAGTCGATAAAACTAGCGTGTTGGTCTATAATAATTCTCATGTTGAAACTAATATATATATATATATATATATATATATATATATATATATATATATATATATATATATATATATATATATATATATATATATATATATATATATATATATATATATATATATATATATATATATATATATATATATATATACACACACACACTTTCAGTTATACCCGGCGTTGCCCGGGCGAGAATTTAAAAAAGCAGAATAGAAAAGATGTGAATATCTTTCTTATAAATTAGAGATGACTTTGATATGTCTCAGTTTCTACGCGCTAGCGCTAGGACATAGCATCGGCCTACACTATAATTTAAAGGAATATATTTAAAATAACAACAATAACAAAGAATAGCCTAGTATTATTTGTCTTTGCCAAAAATATCTAATATTTAAAAAAACAACTTTTAAAGTAAACGCCTCTTTGGACGAACTACTAACATACATTTTCTATGACCCAATGTCCATATTTCTACTGATTTTTCTGCGGAGAACGTATATTACAGAACGTAAAATCAATGTATAAATGGTGCGTAATCTTGACTAGATCGTTAATGAGCTTGTAAAAGTACGGCTTGAAATAAACACAGATAAGAATTATTTATATTTTATAGAACTAACTACCAAAATAATAGCAGAAACGCAGGTGGATACAGGTAGGTCCCATGGCATCTGCCGTCGGGGATGAAGATAACTCTTAGGTGGAATAACTCGCAGCAACTATTAGGTGGGGTGGCCTGTTCCCTTCCTTGCTGTTTTTTTACCTTCCCTAACTCGTGCGTCAGGTACTCATTTACAGCTGAGTCGACTGAAATCAAATGTCGTATCAAATGAGAAATCACAACCCGGATTTTATTTTATTATGTCCGAACGTGGTTTCGAACCCGGCACGCTGTAACCAGACGATAGCAAGCAAGCTCACTATCCACTAGGCTACCGCGCTCCTCAGTTTACCTGTTAGTACTTCGTAAACGTCAATTGAAATCTACATAATATCGATTAAGAAGCTACAGTAATAATTTTCTGATGCGCATAAGTAGCTTTCTTTTTTAATAACATCTTTTGAGACATCTTCATTACGATTTTTATCTGCCTCTCATATATTTTTCAGCGTTCATTCTCAGATTCCTGCTACTATTGTAGCAGGATAATGGTACAACTAGATTTTCAGCAGGATGTAGCCCAGAGAATAGAAATGTTTTCGCACCGTTCTATTTTCACCGTTCAAAAGACTCACACATCCGTCTCTGGCGGACTGCCTCATAAAATTTCTCACATTTCTGCGGACTGCCCAAGAGTCACATGCATACATCATAAATAGTTCTATATAACCTCTGTTCCTATGTGACAACCCTGGTCTGGACTTCTAGTTGAGGTTTCAAAAGAATATGGTCATTGTATTCGTTCCACGAATGTGGTTGAAGGTTAATAAGGAGTTATAGATGGGCTAACAACCTGTCATCTGTGGGGAATACATGTCGCTACACGTCTTGTCACAATTTCTTACTTTTGTCTTCTGTGATGTTGTTTCCATGAATAAGGAAGAGATGCAGACCAGGCCTATATTACACCTTTATCCTTTTCTGGCAGACTCCTAAGTGACGGGAAAATGCTAGATGTGTCGTCATTGCGGATGGGTCAACTTCTTCTTCTGTGTTAAGAATTCTTTTGGCCTCGCTAGATCTTCAGTTCAGTCGCCAGGTCGAAGCTCCCATGTCTTCTCCTTTTCGGAGCGGTTCCCCAAAGATTTTGCCTAATTTCAGTCCAGTGTGCTCATGTCGTGGCTCGCAGTCTTTTGTAATCTGAACAATCTTGGAATGTATTCAGGAGTATGTATTCATGTTCCACGTGGACATTCATTCGTGTGGGACACCCTGATCTGATACAGGTATCCTTGTAGTATGCAATGATTTGTTCTAAGTCGAAATATGATGCAGACAAATGATGAGGATAGTTATCCCAGAAGTGAGTACTGTGCTCGTGGCAGGACGTGGTAATCCTGTGATACTTTGGCACTGGAATGCCTCCCTTCGGTAACTAAACATGCATCCATATACCTCCCGTACACAACTCCTGGCCTTTGACAGTTTATAAGAGTCCAACTGTTACCTCAGTTACACTACCTAGAAGAACCTTTGCTTTTGTCAGAAATGTTATAGGCTGTCAAGAAATGTTAAAGGCTGTCAAGAGATGTTATAGGCTGTCAAGAGATGTTATAGGCTGTCAAGAGATGTTATAGGCATTCAAGATATGTTATAGGTTGTCTAGAGAGGTTATAGGATGTCAAGAGATGTTATAGGCTGTCAAGAGATGTTATAGGCTGTCAAGAGATGTTATAGGCATTCAAGATATGTTATAGGTTGTCTAGAGAGGTTATAGGCTGTCCAGAGATGTTATAGGCTGTCAAGAGATGTTATAGGCTGTCAAGAGATGTTATAGGCATTCAAGATATGTTATAGGTTGTCTAGAGAGGTTATAGGCTGTCAAGAGATGTTATAGGCTGTCAAGAGATACCTGCTCACAGCTAAAGGATTGTTTAATCATTATCATATAATTTCTAAGAATTCTCTTTCTCACCTCAAGTGACAAAGATATAGTATATGAGCGAGTGAGTGAGTGAGTGAGTGGGTTTGAGTGTGAGCGTTTGAGTGAGTGAGTTAGAGAGTTAGCTGTTAGTAAATTGTAGTGGGTGAGTGAAAATATTATAAAGTGATCGAGTGAATTAGTTTGTGAATGTGATTGGGTGAGTGAATGAGCGAGTGAGTGAGTGAGTGAGTGAGTGAGTGAGTGAGCGAGTGATTGAGTGAGTGAGTGAGTGAGTGAGTGAGTGAGTGAGTGAGTGAGTGAGTGAGTGAGTGAGTGAGTGAGTGAGTGAGTGAGTAAAAATCCAACACAAAATAAAACGTCCAAACAATCCCTTGTGATTTTTTGCCCCTCCTAAATCTCCCAACTTTCCCCCTGTCAGAGTTTCATGGAAGCATCAGACAAGATACATGATAAAATCTCACAATCTCTACTCCCTAATCACCCATCATCACACACGTATGCCCATCCTACTTATACAAACCATCTCAGCATCAACTTCCACAACTTTCTGATTAGTTTTTCAGCTTTCCACCAATGTCCAAATGCACAAATAATTATCCCAGACAAATTATAGTCTAGTTCTCCGCCATTTTATGCAAGGGCAACATTAGACTAGAGTTTCTGTTTACATGTCCACTAAATGGACACATTCCTGGTAATGTGACGATCGGCTGCTGTATGATGACAATCGATGAAGACGCTCCGTTTAAACTGCAAAAATCTGAAATCAAACTAGACTCGATTAGGAAAAGACTTCCGAAAGACGAACAGGAAATTAGCATAACTGGCGAGTTGCTAGAACTTCAGCATACATAACCTACGCATGTGTGATGAAAAACATTGATATTTATACATCTTATGATGTTTATATATCTATGATATTTATACATCTATGATATTTATACATCTATGATATTTATACATCTAATGATATTTATACATCTATGATATTTATACATCTATGATATTTATACATCTAATGATATTTATACATCTATGATATTTATATATCTATGATATTTATATATCTATGATATTTATATATCTATGATCGTTATATATCTTTGTAGATGTATGATAAAATTATAGATCTATAACGATTGTTGTGATAATTGTTTCTGTCAAACAATGGACAGTAGCAGTAACAATTTGTGTCTAGAAGAATAGGGTGTCGTTGGTGCCCTAGCATTTATCACAGAACGAGGAACGGCTCAATGGGAGTGGCCTACTTAATAACATATTTTAAGTAAACAATATATAGATTATTGCAGCCTACATAGTTCACGTCGAATAACTGACTCATTTCTTTGTTTACTTTACTGAGTCACCCTAAATGCAGATTACTGATTTAACTGCAGTTGACTTACTGTAAAATGTTTACTTGACATTACTTTATCATCGTTATTTGACATTACTGCATCATGTTTAGTTTACATTACTGCATCATGTTTAGTTTACATTACTGCATCATGTTTAGTTTACATTACTTGCATCATGTTTAGTTTACATTACTGCATCATGTTTAGTTTACATTACTGCATCATGTTTAGTTTTACATTACTGCATCATGTTTAGTTTACATTACTGTATCATGTTTAGTTTACATTACTGCATCATGTTTAGTTTACATTACTGTATCATGTTTAGTTTACATTACTGTATCATGTTTAGTTTACATTACTGTATCATGTTTAGTTTACATTACTGCATCATGTTTAGTTTACATTACTGTATCATGTTTAGTTTACATTACTTGCATCATGTTTAGTTTACATTACTGTATCATGTTTAGTTTACATTACTGTATCATGTTTAGTTTACATTACTGCATCATGTTTAGTTTACATTACTGTATCATGTTTAGTTTACACTACTGTATCATGTTTAGTTTACATTACTGTATCATGTTTAGTTTACATTACTGTATCATGTTTAGTTTACATTACTGTATCATGTTTTAGTTTACATTACTGTATCATGTTTAGTTTACATTACTATATCATGTTTAGCTGACACTGCTCTATCATGCTTCTTATATCATATGAGTAACCTCTTAGTCTTGGTGATAGTTCTTCTGTTGTGTTCAAGTGGAACATCAAAAACCTGTGTTCTACATAAATATTAATGTTCTTCCAGTACAGACCGATTCCTGCCTTACAATATATAAAACGTAATCAACAAATCCTTATTGAAGACCTTACTTGAGGGTAAAGTCAAAGGGAAGCGAGCAAGAGGTAGGCAGAGATACATGTCGGAGAGTAACATCACACGATGGACAGGTTACAATCTAGCAGAGTGCACCACCAAAACAAGCGACAGGAGATGTTAGAGATACGTTTCAGCCAACCTTCGTTGCGGAGACAGCACTTAATGATGATGATGAATCAACAAAATTCACAGCAATAATCAAAAACATCACATAAGAAGGCTGATTCCGCTTTCTTTTGATTCGGCTCTTTGAATATTATACGGCGATTGGTCGCGATATGCTTACCTAATTTCCAACTAGGCTTATTTAGCCCTATTTCTATTGATGTATTGTGGTCATTTCCATAGTTTTTCCTTGGAGATCTTATATGTAGGCATCCATTGATGAATGTTGTAAAGTCTGGTTGTCCCTGTTTATTGTTGTCCATGTTTTTGAGTCATACAACAGTACGGATTTATTATTTGAGCATGCCCGGGTGATGCCGGGGCCTGAAAAAAAAACAAAGAATGGCAACAATGTTTACCTTTCATGCATGTCGTAAGAGGTGACTAAGGAGGTTATGAGTGGAATTTACTGCCCCATCCCAAAGAGGGTCAGAGTGATCCAGAAGCGCTATCCCCGCTAAGCTGCGCTACCGTTAGCAAGCGCACATATTTCTATACCTTGCCGCACAGAATTTGGGACTTGGCCCACAGGGCTTGCGTATAAATTATGGCACACAGTGTGTAATGGGTCGTATAATAAAAATACAATTTGTATATATAGAACATCTAGAAGGAGATTCGCTTCTTTTAGGGTAGAAGGGTTTGCCAATAAAGGGAAGTTCTACTCGAAATTTATCCGCCCAGTGACAGATGTTTATTCATGATCACTCTTGACCTAGAGATACATTGTCCAGAAGCCATGCTTAAGACGAATGTGTCATGCGAAAGGTGCTGATATCACAGCAAGGCTGCAAACCATGGCACAACGAAATACGTTTTCCAGACTACATTCTGCTATATTCTGACTACATTATGACCATAGAGAGGTTTGATTTATATTCTGCTGGCCCATAGAGAGTTTATAACCTGCTGGCCATAGAGAGTTTGATTTATAACCTGCTGGCCATAGAGAGTTTATAACCTGCTGGTCATAGAGAGTTTCATTTATATTCTATTGGCCATAGAGAGTTTGATTTATAAACTGCTGGCCATAGAGAGTTTGATTTATATTCTGCTGGCCATAGAGAGTTTGATTTATAACCTGCTGGCCATAGATAGTTTATAACCTGCTGGTCATATAGAGTTTTAAAACTACCTCCAAAAAAAGAAAAGGAAAAAAAATCGTCATTGTTTTACTGAGGTATTACTCAAATTCCCATCTGTTAACAGAGTGTAGACAAGAACTGGGGCAATTATGTTGTATCTTACAACTTAACAGCGCGACTCGAAGGGGCAAATCCGACTTTTGTACCTCATTTTTGGATCACTTGCAGGAAAGGTAGCCATTGCATGTCTAACCCTGCTTAGCCATATCTTAAAACATACATTACCAGGTCGCAGTATTTCTATTACAGAAACTCGTAACACACCTACAAATGTATCATTGATTCAGTAATCTGACATGACTATATGCAAGTCAACACCAATCATAATTAAACTTCAACCCTAATACAACGCTAGCCCTAAATGAACTCCATTTCTTATTTAACTATAATAATATGGAAACGGTAATGAAAACCCAACACTAAATTAACGACAATTCTAATTTGACCCCAATCCTAATGTAACCCAAACCCTGTCAGCTTCAATCCTAATTTAACCCCAATTCTAATCTAACCCAAGCCCTATCAGCTCTAATCCTAGTTTATCCCCAACCATAACAGTTTCCAATCTCTAATTTAATCCCCAATCATAAACAGTTCCAAACCTAATTTTAATCCCAATTTTATCATCTCCAATCCCAGTTTAACCCCTATTATATCGCTCCAATCCTAATTTAACAACATTCCTATCAGCTCCAATCCTAATGTAATTCCGCATATATCTGCTCTAATCCTAATGTAATCGCAACTATATCAGCTCCAACTCTAATTTAATCCCAATCCAATCATCTCCAATCCTAATTTTACTTCTTTATATTCTGCGTACATTTCAAACTCCTTCAGATTAGCAGCATGTAGTCAGATTTACTCAATAGATGAAATCATTCACTATTAAACGAGCTACTCCAGAGAGTCCAGTTCGGTTTTCGTGCAGGTCGTGGTACAGTTGATATGATATTCTCTGCACGACAAATTCCCCACCCGCAAACCTCCTTAATCACCTATTACTACATACATGGTAAGTACCAGTGTCACTATTCTTTGCTCCCCTTTCGAGAAGGAGTGCCAATCGTAATTCAATCACAACCATAAAATAAACACGAACCCTTATTCAACCCCAGAATTATATCATATTACAACCAAACCTCAATATAAATATAACTGCAACCATATCTCACCAACAACTATAACACAAACACAACATAAATCAACCATGATTCAGCCAATTAGGAACAAACTTACACCATCCTCAGCATTAACAATTACCATAATTTGCACCGCCTACATTAGCCATATCATCTTGGTCAGCAAAACTTCATCAATCAGGGACAAGTCTCAGCTAATAACGAGAGATAACATGCTGAGAAAATGTGTCCAAAATATGTTCGTCATTTTTTGTGCTGTCTTCCAGAAATGAACGGAGGCTTGACAGCAGACAGAAGACGAGCACTTTCGCCATAAATCGAACATCGTCTATTATAGATTAATTGTTGAGTTAAGATCTAGCACATTTAGATTGAATTTTGAAATCCATGGTCACGTGAACAGTAAAAATATTGCACAGGCCTACAATCTGTATTCAATGATTAATAACGTTTTATAAAGAATTTCAACACAAATTGAATGTCAGACATACAAAGATCTGGAAACATCTATGTAGATATTTATCGAAGATCTTGTACTTCACGTGCAAATAGCTTCCGAGACACGATACTGTGGCTAAAAACAAGCAAGTGATGTTTACTATTCGTATGTATGAATATTAGGATGTGTGTGAGGTGTGTGAATGGATATGTTTTTGTGTGTATACATGATTACATGTATCTATGTATATGTCTATGTGGGTATTCGTGTTTCTATGTGGGGATTGTGGCTACATATATGTATATGTCTGTGCATGTTGTGGTTGCATGCATGTATATGTGCAGAGTCGTGGCTGTATGTAGGTATATTTCAGTGCAAGTTTGTGGTTACATATGTGTATGCATATATGTATGAATGTATGCGCGCGTGCATGTATGTATGTATGTATGTGTGTGCCGTGTGTGCGTGTGTGTGTATGTGTGCGTGTGGGCGCGTGTGTGCGCGTGTGCGTGCGCGTGCGCGTATGTGTGCGTCCGTGCGTGCGTGCGTGTGTGTGCGTGTGCGTGCGTGTGTACGTGTGTACGTGCGTGTGCGCGCGCGCACGCGTGTGTGTGTCGTAATGTATGTATATAATGTATGTACTGTGTGCACGGAGAAAATCTGTGAACAATAGAACTGTATATAATAAGGAATTAATCAATTCCTGATGGTTCAGTTTATTTTGTCATCAATGATGTACTTCGGCTTTTTCCTGCAAGGTCCAGTGTACAAAAAAAAACGAATGTCAAAGAATCCAGTGTTCACTACAACCACGGACATTCTTGCGATGGAGATAAAGATTGAAGCGATGACACCGTTCCGCAACGTTCCAACTAGGATCGTGTAGCATCAATAGTTCTTGAGACTAACGGGAATTGAACCAGTCCGTTCTACGGCACCAAATCGCCTAGCAACAATTGCACACCGCGTTTTTCAGTACTTGACTAACCGCATCTCCAAAAACGATGCGATTTCATCAAGCATTCAAATCGTGCACACAAAGTCACCCGAACGGACCAATCGAGACACGGACTATTACAACAACAACAAACATCCCGTACAGGTATTGAAATATCCTCAGTAACAACAAACACATAACATAATATCCGCATTAGTTATACAAGGGGCCGATAGGTCTTCTTGTAAACATGGATAACATATATAAACAATAGCATCAATACGTGGAGTTATGGACACAATCTCTGGCCAGATAATTACATTTTATATTTCTTGCTAGTACATGAAGTTGTTGAGGTAACCAGTGAACAGATATACTGTCGAGTACTGCCACCGTGTCAATAGTGACATCAATGGATCAATCTCAGATAGTTAATTTGCTGAGGAGATTAATCGTTCGTAAGTACGTGCAGACGATTTGCAAGTGTGAATCATTGTGGTCCTAAAGACTGCATGAGATTGGTGTAAAGATCGGAACATCCCGCTCATAAAAAACACATAATGATATACGAAGAGACAGAAAACTAAACATTAAACGGGAACTGACAGCAGCAACATTTGATAGATTTATTCAGACTTGGATTGGATCAATATCTTGGATACATAGTCCACAAATGATGGCAGATGTGAAACAGAAGTTAAAAGGAGAATAGGAATGGCTAAAATTACCTTCAATGACATGAGGAAAATATTAACATCTAAAAACAAATTACAAACAAGTTAAAAATGAGAATTATAAATGCTATATCTATTCTATATTAAATGGCTCAAAAAACATGGACACTAAATAAACAATTAGAAGACACAGTTGATGCCTTTGAGATGTGGGTATATAGAAAAAAAGGGAGAACATCATGGAAAGAGAAGAAAACAAATAAAGAGGTGCTAAAAACACTTTACTATGAAGAAAGAACTACTAAGAGAAATAAAGATCAGGCAAATAAATTATTTTTGACACATTAAAAGACATGACACCTTGTTGAAGACCTTACTTAAGGGTAGAGTCGGAGGGAGGCTAGCAAGAGGTATGCAGAGGTACAAGTGGGAGAGTAACATCGCACGAATGGACAGGTTACAGTCTAGCAGAGTGCACCACCAAGACAAGAGACAGGGGATGTTGGAGATCCGTTGCAGCCAACCTTCGTTGCGGAGACGGCACTTGATGATGATGAAGAGGATGGGAGCAACTATGGACTTGTGTGCGCTGACAATAACCTGCTGTCTGAACTTCATTTCATTGCTCGCTCCATGTCGTAGAACGTTTAGATTTATCTTTAATATACACATGCTGTTTCGTCTGTGGGGTCTCACAACTGGCCCCACTAGTCCCAACCACCCATGCAATAGAAAACCATAGTAGATCACAGACCGTTATATTGAGGTTATCTTCTTATAGAAACTTCATGGCACGTCATCTATACAATTATGCTTCTCATGCTTTTATTTTGTTGTTGCAATGTCTTTCATGCTTTGTTATTTGAATATATGTATGCAACTTCTGTGGTTGGGAGGGAGCCAAAGATGTACTGTGCAGCACTGGGGAGAAGGAAACTGACAGAACTGTTTTTTCCTATGGCTGAGGCCCCATCATAGAGGGCACAGTGACTCAGGACGTGACAATCCTTTTGACTTGAACATTTGGTTGTATGACTGAAGCAGTAGAGAAGTTTGGTATAACCAGTAGTCAATTGGTGGCGTGGAATGAGCACAGTGAACCCTATCTTGGCTGCAGTGGCTCGGAGCAGTTCCTAGGTTGTACCTGCCTTCTTGGTGGTGTCATAGTTATTCTCTGACTCTGGCCCGAGGTGGGCCGAAAATCCATATTTTCCAGCACTATAACGTATTTTTAATGGCATTGGGTCAAAGGACATGACCCCCCATGGACCGCTGGATCAGCAACCAACCAACCAACCCTCTTTAATATCATTTCTTTTTCTCTCTTTCTGTCTATTCTCCCCTATATCACTTTCCTCAACCTCCCTCCCCCTCTCTCTCCCTCTCTCTCTCTGTCTATTCTTTCATATATCACTTCCCTCCCTGTCCCCCCTCTCTCTCTCTTCCTGTCTCTTCTTTCTTAACTCAATTCCCTTTCTCTCTTTCTATCTATCTATTCTTTCTTATATAACCTTCCTCCTTCTTTATCTTTCAGTCTATTCTCTCCTATATGACCTTCCTCCCTATCTCTCTCTCCCTCTCTTTCTCTTTCAGACTATTCTTTTTATAACACCCTCCTCCTTTTCTTTCTCTTTCTATTTATGCTTTTTTTACACATCACATTTGTCAATCTGCTCTTTCATCCCATCAATCCCCTAAGTCTCTCTTTCTCTTTCTATTCTTTCTTATACTACCTTCCTCCCTCTCTCCCTCTCTTTCTGTCTATTCTGTATTATATCATTTCCCTCTCCTCGCTATGTCTATTTTCCTTATATCACCTTCCACTCTCTCTTTCTCTCTCTCCGCCTCTTCATCTTCTCCTGATACCCCCCCCCCCCACAGCTAAAATGCCCTTTAATAAAGACACATATATTCCCCCATCGCTCTCCTTCTCCCCTCACCCCAGATCATACCCTACCTAACAGCTTTATCTAACAATTCACTTTGTCCGTATTGTCTCTGATTTTCTTGAGTTACTAGCCACATATGGATGCATTAATTGGTTACTAACTCTGAAATAAACAAATGTCTTCTCAACATTCTTCTTTTTATCCTCTAAGAACTTGCAATTTATGCCTTACACTGAAGTTAAACTTCAGCGGCTCGAGATTCAGACAAGAAGGCTTACCCTCGTGCCAGTTTTGGGTCAAGATATTCTCGAAGGCGGGGCTGACTAGAACAATGTAATAATAATCCTACCGTCCTCCATGTTTGAAATTGTATCATAACTCGCCGACCGCCCATTTATCACAGATGTAATAAAGGAATTCTATAATCCGGTTAGGATAATCATTCATTCATCACCATCTTTCCCTGGTTTGCTTTAGCTCTCAACTGATTGGATTTCCCTATTGGATGAACGAATGCTCTCAACACGTAACCAAAACGTGGCACTTCTTCGGTGTCCGGGAGGTCGAGGGTCATGGTTGGTTGGGGTAAGGGGAAACATTTCGCAGATCTGGCTTTGATGAGCAGACGAGGTGTAGAATCTCCTTCATAGACACCGAGTCTGGGTTTCTGTGGCCCAGCGGGATACGATTGCCACCAGTAATGATGAGATCCAACTGGCAAGAACTGGGATGTCTTCTTGTCTAATGACGAACAAATTTGAATGAGGATAAAGATGGTTTATCTTGATCTAACCCAGGCGTTGTCAGCGAGGGCTGCTCTAATTTGCCCTCGAACTTCCACCCTGGTCCCGTTCTTAAGATGGGTCTGAAGCCACGTGGACCCAGTCCTATGCAAATGACGTCAGAGTAATTGGCGCCATGAACGCTGTTTAGTATGCGTCTGTAGCGAGGGATACATGAAAATGATGAGGTAAAGCCGATCTAGAGTTGCTGGCCAGAGCGGAAATTGTGTTCTGGAATTTGATTTAAAATTAAAACAACGGTGGATGCTGGCGTGATTATAACAAATGACGGTCGTCTGTACTGGTTCACAGACAAGGGAAATTGAGTCATATTTGCCATAATTCAAATTCTTTGCCGGTGTCACAGAATTTTTCATTCACTCTTTTTATTTGTTAGTTATCTCCATTAAGATAAGACACTTAACCGTGAACAGCTCTATTTCCAGCGTTTTAAAATTTGATAATCTCATCTCTCTCTCTCTCTCTCTCTCTCTCTCGATGACTCCATTTTGTTGTAGATAAAATATAAATCTCACCAATTACCAGTAATACCATAACTATTAATACACGTCTGTTACTACAACAATTACTACTATATCACTACTGTTCTCCAGCACTACTACTTCTATTACTACTACTACAACAACAACTATTACTACTACTACTACTACTACTACTACTTCTACTACTACTACTACTATACAACTACTACTACTACTACTACTACTACTACTACTACTACTTCTTACTTACTACTACTACAACAACAACTATTACTACTTCTATTACTACTACTACAACAACAACTATTACTACTTCTACTACAACTACTACAACAACAACTATTACTACTTCTACTACTACAAATACTACTTACTACCACTACTACTAGTTCTATTACTACACACACTTCTCCTACAACTACTGCTACTACCACTACTACTACTACTACTACTACTACTACTACTACTACTACTACCACTACTACTACTACTACTACTACTACAACTACTACAACAACAACTATTACTACTTCTACTACAACAACAACTATTACTACTTCTACTACTACAAAATACTAACTACTACCACTACTACTAGTTCTATTACTACACACACTTCTCCTACAACTACTGCTACTACCACTACTACTACTACTACTACTACTGCCACTACTACTACAACTAGTTACAATATCACTACTACTACTATTAGTACTAGTAATTACAATACCAAAAGATATTACTACTAATACTACAACTAATTATAATACCATTACTAATACTACTACTACTATTACTACTACACATAATTACAATACCATTATTACTACTAATATAATTAGTTACAACATGATTACTACTACTGTTACAACTAGTTTTAATAACAGTACTACTAATACTACAACTAGTTATACTACTACTGCTACTACTACTACTACTACTACTACTACTATTGGTTACAATACAACTAGTAATACAGAGTACATTCATGACTACTGCCAGCAGTACTAATACCGTCACAAATACTTTAAAAAGCTTACAAGACGGAAGGTCATTGTTTGTAGTCAAAATTCCTGACTTGGTCTAAAAAAAATGCACAAAATATTGTGCAGCTATAGAATGCAAAAAAAATAAATGTTGTGCAGCTCTAGCATGTAAAGAATTTTGTACAGTTCTAGTATGCAAAGAATGGTGTACAGCTCTGATAGCATACATTATAAAAGCATCTCTACATGGTTCATTTCCGTTAACTAGTGTTTTCGGAGCTTGTGCGACGCACATGTCCTAGGTTTTGAGGATGAAGTTTAGGTTTTCATATGTTGTTTAGACTGAGACAGGAGAAGAATTGATTGCACGCAAAGATACGCAATATTTCTGATCGGTACCTCTCGGCACCCACAACAAAAAACACTTGTCAAAGCAGATGTATAACAGTTTTCGTGTGCATCCAGGCTGTCTTTGCGTCCACAGTTCACGATATCCAGTTTATTTAGTAGTCACAGAAAAAGTAACAACACTTTTTACACCCGCAATCAGCTACCAATGTCAACATGGTTTTTAACAGTCTCGCAGCAAAGTAAGACCGTCACATGTGAAATGAAAATATTGACCACTATAGTTCGCGAGCACAATTCATAGTAAATTACCATAGAATCGAGTTAATACAAACGCTTTTTGACAGATTGGAATGCTTTTACAGACTAGGAAAATCCACTACAAGCAAATGAATGCATACAACGGATGTTCCAGGTTTGTAAGACACAACTTAAACCGTAGCATAGCGTGATCAATGGTTTAAATCACGCGCAACATTGTAATAGTTAATTAAGAGTGGACACAAGCGTGAAGTAACAAAGCAAACATATCTCCCGCCCGTGTGCTGGCGGAGTTCGAAAGAAGAGCAAAGAATAGTGACACTATTTTTTCTGCCAAGCACACAGTAAATTGGACTAAGGAAGTTTTGGGGTGGAACTGGCTGTCGCCTCACATAGAGGATTAAGTGACCCAGAAGTCATGCTTTCT
This sequence comes from Meghimatium bilineatum, assembly GCA_034231615.1. NCBI lineage: Eukaryota > Metazoa > Mollusca > Gastropoda > Stylommatophora > Philomycidae > Meghimatium > Meghimatium bilineatum. The sequence goes on along the minus strand of CM067311.1, from coordinate 35,683,536 downwards.
GTCTATATATAAATATAGATCATATCTAGATATAAATAATCGATATATCTATCTATTTATTCTTATCTATCTATCTTGATTCTTGATTAGGAACAGGCGTCACAGCACTAGGGGCATTCCCATATATGCTCTGCTTGACGCTCCGTCAGACATCTAAAAGTGTATAAGCTCAGTGTCCCAGTCAGTTGCTGATTACGCATTCTTATGATCTTTCCAGAGAGGGAGCACTTTCTCCCATCGCCTCTAGTCACTATCATTTTTACCATTCTCTGAATATGTCAATTGTCTCGTTCGACCTCCTTCTCTATTCTCGTTGGGTATCCATGACTGCTCTAATCAATTCAATCATGTCTCTTCTTATCTCGTTGCCGTTCACCAAGGCCTTACCAGCAAACACATCGGCACTTTCGTTTCCCCTGAACCCAGCATAACCTGGACAGTAGATACATGTAATGCTCTGCGCGTTGTTGAGAAGAGTGACCCATTCAGTTCTTATCATTATACTTTTCTATCTTGCGCAGCATACTTTGACAGTCTGATAGAATCACTGAGTCTGTTGGTGGTTGCGTTGCCAGCCAAATAGAGCTGCTGTCACCGCTCATATTTCCATGCTCATACTAATGTTGTAGTGGGGTACGCAGCTCACTTCTTTCTTGCCATTTTGGTAGGTCACAAAACCCCAACCACATCTGTTTGTTTCTTGTGTTACTGAGCCGTCTGTGTAAATTATTGTATCGTGTGGCTTCGAGTGCTGCAGTATGAGTTCTTGTATCCTTTCCCCTGTTCTGTTGGCAGCCCCGTCGCGGGACTCTCTTCTTATCTGTATCACAACTGTTGCCAATAACTTTCTCTCTTTTCCAAATGTCACCCATTCACAGCCTCTTTCGTCTTCCTCCAGCTCACAAACTCTGAGTAGGTTATCTTCTGCTTCTGCCATCCGAGACCTTCCCCTCTTGATACGCCTTCTTTTATGTTGTCTAGAGATTGGTATAATAAGTGATTTTCATTATTGGCGACTTTGAAGTATTCATTATCCGGAGCTATGGTATGTCTTGATTTGATGCTCTGTAGGTCTATGAGAAACCTTACGGACACGATATGTGTATTCTCCTGTGCATCCTAGGACAGCTCTCATGGCCTCGTTTTGAACTCTCTCAATCTATCCACCTGTGTTTGCGACAGTGTCAGTAAACCTAAACCATAGTCCTACACATAAAATATTACGTGTTTATAAATCTAAAAAAATTAATTATGATTTACGAGTATATAAAAGAATATAAAATATTTATAAAAATATAAATCTAAAAACGGGTTCGCTGCGGCATCTCTACAGATGCCATGATTTTAACTGCACTGACACCCTTTCCAGCTTTATGAATGGCATTTTCCACATGTTTTGCGAAAGATAGACTTCTATCAAAAGTGATACCTAGATATTTCATAGTCTGCTCTCTGTCAATGTTGATGCCCATGCAGGTGGGTGCTGGTAATGTGTCTGTGACTATGTTGTTGTTCAGTGAGAACCAGACGATGGTTGCCTTGGTGGGATTGATGACTGCCTTGTAGTCAGTGCACCAGAGTGACAAATGTTCTAGATTACTCTGGACGCCATCAATCATGTTTCTGCCGTGCTTGTATAGCAAGAAGTCATCTGCATATGTTAGTATCCTGCTGGACCCAGCCTCCGGAAGCTGTGTTCTTTTGTATGTGTAGACGTTAAAGAGTGCAGGTGATAGTGGCGATCTCTGTCGCAATTCCGGTGCTATAGTTCTAATCTATAATGTCCATGATCCCAATCTCAGAGCACCAGGTCTGAACATATCTGTTCATCTATTTCTATCTATCTATCTATCTATCTATCTATCTATCTATCTATCTATCTATCTATCTATCTATCTATCTATCTATCTATCTATCTATCTATCTATCTATCTATCTATCTATCTATCTATCTATCTATCTAATTTACTTCTATCTATTTCTATATCTTTTCTATATTTCTATCTATCTCTTTATATATATTTCTATATATCAGTTTCTAGCTATCTATCTAATGTTACCTCTATATATATATATATATATATATACATGCTGGGCATAATAGGATGTGCTACCAATAATATATATATATATATTTCTATCATCCATCTATCTATTTATTTATCTATCTATCCATTCATCGGCCCATCTATCTATATATTTATTCAGCCATCCATTAATTCATCTTTCCAACAATCTATCTATATATCTATTGTTCTATCTACCTATCTATCCATCCATATATCCATTCATACACTCATCTATCTATCTATCTATTCACTCATCAAATCCTTCATCCCTCCACCCACCTATCGTTCTATAAATTTATCCATTCATTCATCCAAATATCTATCTATCTATCTATCTATCTATCTATCTATCTATCTATCTATCTATCTATCTATCTATCTATCTATCTATCTATCTATCTATCTATCTATCTATCTATCTATCTATCTATCTATCTATCTATCTATCTATCTATCTATCTATCTATCTATCTATCAACCTATCTTTCTATCTATCTATCTATCTATCTATCTATCTATCTATCTATCTATCTATCTATCTATCTATCTATCTATCTATCTATCTATCTATCTATCTATCTATCTATCTATCTATATATATATATCTATATATATATATATATATATATATATATATATATATATATATATATATATATATATATATATATATATATATATATATATATATATATATAATATATATATATATATATATATATATATATATATATATATATATATATATATATATTGTCATTTCCAATTGTTCCTTCAGGCGTCGTTGGGTAGTGATGAATTTGAGTTGTCTTTCCTTTGGCCATTTGGCTCGCATTGGTCACGGTAAGCCCCTGTCTCTTTAAAGTTTTTTGAAAGTCTCTGCTCTACCCATCTAGTTCTTGGTCTTCCTCATGCTTTGTAGTTCGATCTACTGATTTTGTATGCACGAGGGCTGGTTGAGTTGGTTCCATTTTCATTATGTGGCCAAACTATCGTATTTGCTGTCTCTTGATGTAGTCTTGACTTTAGATGGTCTTTTTTTTTCTTTTCTGACATCGTCATTTCTCAATGTATGGCATTTATATTTTTTTTTCAAACACTGAACATCGACATTCAAATCTGTCATACATGGCTTGGCACAGTCGAAAATGGTAGATGTAGTAACATAAGGTTACAGGAAGGAAGCCATCGATCTTGTAAGGCTGAGTCTTGTTTCAGCTACGACGCAGGTGGTTGCGCCCTTACATTTGATCCTGCAAGAGATGATTGAATGAGTTCTCAAAAGTTACCTTGTCTGTAAACTTACGCGATTACCTTTCCTTGTGCACGCTTTCATGTTTGTTGTGACTGTTCAAAACTGCACGACTGCCTTCCGGATTTTAATCTGTCACAAGGTACAGTTTCACACGCGTGCCTAGATCCTGAACGCCTTGGTCTGTTCTTGGGAATCGCCTTAAGACATCCAGGTCTGTGTTCACTGGTAGAATATCATGATGGTCTGAGAAACTGTTAAATAAGATTTTAATTAAAGATACACGATCGGGAAACATTTGACAAGTCACGTGTTGATAATGACTTCAGACTCATGATAGAGCTCGTTACAGCCACTTTGCTAGCAGGCTGTAGGCTGCTTCAATACACATGAGAAAACAGTCCGTGACGAGGAGAACAGGGCACAAAACATCACGGCTGTGCTTTAGTACTTAGCACTTAGCGCATCCATACAGCCCAACTCTAACGCAGTCTCTACTAGTAAGATAGTTGTAACAGAAATATTTAACTGGTTATACGCGAAATTTTAAGTGGTTATACTAGAACTAACTATCTAATAGTACTAAAAATATCTAGTTGGTTATACTAGACATATCTAGTTGGTTATACTAAAAATATCTAGATGGTTATACTAGAAATATCTAAATGGATATATTAGAACTATTTAGGTGATTATGCTAGAACAAAAATAGGTGATTATATTAGAAATATCTAGGTAGTTATGCTAAAAATATCTAGGTGGTTATGCTAGAAATATCTAGGTGGTTATGCTAGAAATATCTAGGTGGCTATACTAGAAATGCCTAGTTAGTTATACTAGAAATGCCTAGTTGGTTATACTAGAAATATTAGGTGTTTATACTAGAAATAGCAGGGCGGTTATACCAGGAAAATCTAGGTGGTTATATTTGAAATATCTAGGTGGTTTTACTAGAAATATCTAGATGGTTATACTAGAAATATCTAGATATTTATACTAGAAACATCTAGATGGTCTAGTATAGAAACATCTAGATTATACTAGATATATCTAGATGGTTATATTAAAACCGTACTCGTAACCTTCGATAACAGTACCATGTTGTTCCGACAGACCGATGATGTGCTTGAACTAGTTACAGGCAAGGCGTGGTGGGCGGAACAACAAAGAAACCTGTCGCAAGGGCCAGAGTTGTGCCCTGATGACGACGTCTGTTTCGGCGGCATTAGGCTTAAAACGCAATCGAGTCAGATGGCTGCTGGAAGAGAGGGCGGAGCATTTATGGGAATGTCCCACGTGCTGTGAGGCCAGTTTCTAATCAAGAATCAAGGTTATATTAAAAATATTTAGGTGGTTATACTAGAAATATATAGATGATTATACTAGAAATCTCTGAGTGATTATACTAGAAGTTTCTAGATGGTTTTAATAGAAATATCTACTTGCATATACAAAAGGGCCTTTGTACTGGTAGCTCGGCCCTGTGACGGCCAAAATACCGTATTCAAATCCCCCAGCAAGTAATTATGCATCCGGACCGTTAAGAAAGCAGTGTGAAACTACTGAACGTATTTATAATGCATAGAGAAATGACAACAGCTAAAACATGCTGGGCATAATAGGATGTGCTACCAATATTTTTATACAAAAATTAATATGCAAGTTGTTATGTACAAATGAACCTTTTTTCTGTCACGAACACCCTTTAAATACCTTGCTGCCACAGAGTCTCAAAATATATGTACTCGTATCCCTTTTTATTGGAAAATTCCTTCCTGTCTTCACGAGCCACATGAAAGAACCCCGCGGACCCCTAGTTTGTAATTTATTTTATACTTTTTGTGGTATTCCATTTTTGTTGTGTTTTTTGTTTTCCCTTCTTTGCTTTACCTCTACAGGGTGGGGTAGTTCGAATAGGGAACAAAGAATAGTTACGTGCTCGCCAGAAAAGCATGGAATAAGAGATGACTAAGGACATTAGGTTTCATGGTATCCGGCTGAATACATTTGCTTTGACTACTGGGCTAAATACCTGTGTCTAGACTACAATGCAAAATATCTCTTTACCTGGACAACTGGGAGCCTGCCAACCCCTTTATGTTGCTCGAGATTGCAAGAAAGTAGCGGCAAAGTGACCACTGGGATAAAAGACAATCTAGCTCCTTGCTAAAAAAAATCAGCCGTAATGGGGTACCTGACGCATGAGTTAGGGAAGGTGAAAACATCAAGGAAAGAAACTGACAACCCCCACCAAATAGCCTCTGCGGCTTAGTACATGAAGAGTTATTTTCATCCTCCCACCCCCCCCCCCCCGCCACAGATTGATTCCATGGGACCTTTAGCTCGTTGCATTGCAGCCTACCAGATTGAAACATCCAGAATAAGGCGATGCGTATCATACTTGTCTGCAGTAAAGACACATCAGTATCATTCATGCTATTCCTAAACGGCTGTCCAACTACTGATTACATAATTTCAGCTCAAGAATTTTAACAGTATCCTCTTGCTTCCTACTTGAATTTACATAAGTGCACAATATAGTTCTACAGTGCGCTGGCCTGTCCCAAATCATAGCTGATAACGAATTCTCACTACATTCTGAAATCCAGAAAGAAAGAAAAGGTAGCAGACTAAAGAGTGAAAAGTTGTGGATGGGGAGTACTTCTTGCATGATATCGTGTTAGTCAATTTCTTAGATTATGTCAAGATATACAAAAATAGGTAGGTGTGTTACCAAAGTAAAACATAAAACAACTTAACACCGAGATACAGAGACAGACGACGTTTCGACTATAAAGCCTTCATCAGGACGAACAAATGACCACAATAAAACAAATCTTACATGGAGACAAAAAGGGTTATAATGAGGAGGACAATAGCAGATAGGTAATGAGGGAAGAAAAGATGTGGGGGCATGACAGGTGAGAAAAACGTATGGGGGAGGGAGTTAGTAGTAAGTAGGGAGGAGAAAGTAGATTGAAGAATGTGAGATGAACAAAGGAAAAGATATGGTAGCAAGTAAATTACATTAAAAATACCTCAAAAGTGGCAACAGAGAAGATGAATGCTACAGACAAGCAATCATGATGTAAGGGAAGAGCAAAATGAGAGGGTACGAGGTATCAGGTGGGAGAGAGAAAGATGTTTGATATCGTGTTAGTCAATTTCTTGAATGATATCCTGTTACTCAATTTCTTGGATGATATCCTGTTAGTCAATTTCTTAGATTATATGGTGTTAGTCAGTTTCTTGGATGATATTGTGTTAGTCAATTTCTTGGATGATATCCTGTTAGTCAATTTCTTGAATGATATCATGTTAGTCAATTTCTTGGATGATATCCTGTTAGTCAATTTCTTGGATGATATCGTGTTAGTCAATTTCTTAGATTATATGGTGTTAGTCAGTTTCTTGGATGATATTGTGTTAGTCAATTTCTTGGATGATATCCTGTTAGTTTATTTCTTAGATTATATGGTGTTAGTCAATTTCTTAGATTATATGGTGTTAGTCAGTTTCTTGGATGATATTGTGTTAGTCAATTTCTTGAATGATATCCTGTTAGTCAATTACTTGAATGATATCCTGTTAGTCAGTTTCTTGAATGATATCCTGTTAGTCAGTGTCAGTTTCTTGAATGATATCCTGTTAGTCAATTACTTGAATGATATCCTGTTAGTCAGTTTCTTGAATGATATCCTGTTAGTCAGTTTCTTGGATGATATCATGCTAGTCAGTGCCATATTGATAATGCCCCCGAAAGAAGAAGAGGACTAAGAAAATTATCTTTTTAAAGAATACATATTTTTTCCTCGGCGCACATTCTCAAACAACTCCTGCAGATTACCAAGATATAGTCAAAAGAACGGAATGCTTTGTATCATAGTCTACAGTTTGGCTGCGATATATGATCCTGTCGGTAAGACACATCCAACTTCAGCTTGACTTTGAAGCATTTTGACGATGTATTGAGTGGGATAACGAACGCCCTCCCACTTCCCATACGTCCTTAGCTTCCTTTTACAACATGAATGGCAGATCACAGCCTTGATATTTTGCACCCCCCCCCCTATTTTGAGTTATGTTAACACACAGACGATACATATTTAATTATGTTTTACATAAACATGCATGTATACTGTGTTGTTATGTTTACTGAATTCTCTTGAATACTGTGTTGTTATGTTTACTGAATTCTCTTGAATACTGTGTTGTTATGTTTACTGAATTCTTTTGAATACTGTGTCGTTATGTTTACTGAATTCTCTTGAATACTGTGTCGTTATGTTTACTGAATTCTCTTGAATACTGTGTTGTTATGTTTACTGAATTCTCTTGAATACTGTGTTGTTATGTTTACTGAATTCTCTTGAATACTGTGTTGTTATGTTTACTGAATTCTCTTGAATACTGTGTTGTTATGTTTACTGAATTCTCATATTGTCTACTGCATGATTTGATGTTCTTAAAAAAAAAGTGTTGAATGGTGCATTTTGTAAGATAGAACTGAAATGGGGTGGGGGTGGGGAACAAGTCTCCAGACTTTCAGACGAGAAGCACAAACAATACGGCTAGACAGTCTACCTGGATCTCACGCATGTATAGCTCCAGCAATCTGCTGCATTAACCGCACCATAACGCCTAGACACTGTCGCAATTAAGCGCCTTTGATGTTCGCCTCTCCAAGTCAAAGTTCACTCCCTTAAGTATACGAAGATTGATGACGTTGTGATCAAGAAATTGTCTTTGGAAATGAAGTTTATTTTACTAGGTGTGTTAGGAACCGCCTAGAATTTCAAGTTAATTAGATTTGGAACCTTTAAACGAGAACCCTATCTAGTCTTATCACACATAACAAAGACCCAAACGATATGTGGTCGACCAGACAAGTTCCAACAATCTACATGCCTATCCCGGAGTTGAAATTTTAACCAGTTTTGATGTTCAGATAAAGCACATAGCCTTACAATCAATGATGTTTGCTTAATCTCCGGAGCTAGTCATGACTGAATTACTAGACCCGCGACCTCCACTATTTGTGATGGTTGCATTGCTCTTATGCTATACATCACTTGAGATACAACAAATCTCCTTGATTGAGATAATATATTACAATTGAAAAATTAAAATTGCTGGGAAAGTACGAAATAGAAATAATCACCAAAATGCTAAATGACGTTTATAACAGTGGCGATATTTCATTTGATTTATTACAATCAATATTTGTAACCTTACCGAAGAAACCTGGTGCAGCAAATGCAAAGACCACTGAACAATCAGCCTTATTAGCCAGATGCCCATGATCCTACTTTGTATAACCATGAGACGAATAAGAGGTAAAATAAAACCAAAAATTACAGAAGAGCAATGTGGACAAGGCATAGCATACGGCATAGCCCATTTAAAGACATGGAGTCTTTCTATACTCCATTTCGTGTGTATGTCGTGTGCCCTTGGTTATCATGGCTTTCTATGTTGCATACCATGTGCAGTTGGTTATTATGTCTTTACCCTTGAGAGTGATAAACTGCCAGACCTGAAGAAAGCCATACAAGAAGTGAGCATAAAAAAAATGGGTAATACTACAGTGGATACTATCCTAAGTGCCATACCAGGAAATTAAGAGACAGATAGGCTGACAAAGGATAGAGTAACACAGGAACAGGAAGACCAAGAAAAGAGAACCCTCGTCAAAACCATCAGGAAAGTCGACCACCAAAAAAACAGTTACAAAGATCTCAACAGAGCAGAGCAGGTTATTATCTTCAGCCTCAAAACAGGACACAACAGATTAGACAGCCACGTAAATAGACTAAGACTGGTTCCATCACCTCTGTGCCCGTGTGGGCAGCAGCATAGACCGCTGAACATATCCTGCAAGACTGCAATACACTAAATCAGTTAATGGAAGAACACTGACCCACAGAGATAGTTATCCACAGAATGATGTATAGGAGCACTGCGGAGCTTTCAAATACAGCAGCATTTACTAAGAAAACCGGACTTGCTGTATAGACATGTCAAATGGCTAACGAGAAGAAGAAGAAGAAGATCATGGCTTACTGTAGTCTATGTTGTGTGCAGTTGCTTATCATATTTTTCTGTGGTCTATGTCGTGTGCCGGTGGTTATCATGACTTTCTGTAGTCTATGTCGTGTGCCGTTGGTTATCATATCATTCTGTGGTCTATGTTGTGTACCGTTAGTTTTGTATCATGGCTTTCTATGGTGCATACTGTGTGCCGTTGGTTATCATGTTTTCCACAATTTTCTGTTTCGTGTGCTGTCAATCCGTTCAGGTACTGATGTTCTCCCATGCCACAACTGTCGATTGTCACGCTTCTTCTCTCACGGTGATCCCCTACCCCTCTTGCTCTTCAACTTGCCTGTTGTTACAATATATTCCACACTGTGTACATTTTCCGAAATTTTGTGTTATCTCCCTTTGATTTTGGTTAATGACGCCTCTGTGTGTGTGTGTGATGGGGGGGGGGTGGTACATGTTGTCGTTAACATACAACCACAATTTGAAGTTTAAAAAAACCTGTAATATTATTATATAACATAAGTAAATCTGTAATTGTGTACAGCTTCACTTTAGCAATCGTTTTAGTTTTGAGATATTATACTGTTAAGAAACTACGACTTGCGTAACTCTAGGATTCAATGTATGGTCTGTTTCTAATCTTGAGTGCAGAAATGAAAATTTGCGACGGAATTGCACTAATTTTTATATAAATATTCTATATATGAAACAGCAATAACATAATGAGAAAATGTGTCTGCTGAAGGATTAATATAGAAACATGACAGAAAGTTATGCTGGTATCATACTGTTGTGTTAACATAAGATATGATTACCTTAAAGGGGGGGGGGGGTCATCGTAATTGTTTTTAAATGTTTTTTTCTTCAGTAAAGTACACTAGTTTGACGAGAAATTTGATGACCTTTTTATGTGATACATCGCTAAGGGAGAGGCTTTTTCAAACATTTTGGCTACTTTCCTAGTACTAAAAGCCCAGAGTTGTTCAAGGAGAGTTTTAAGCACCACAAAACACTCCCTTATCTGCGGGCCTGTGTGTTAAGGGAGTAATATGGCAATAGCTAACAGTAACTGTTCCTATTATTAAATATAGAAATGAAACCACGGAAGATTTTTTTTTTGTTGATTTTTTTTGCTGATGTATTCTATTTTTGTACGTGCCTTTTTTTTTTTTTTTTGTAGATCGTTGGTCTATCCCTTTGTAAATAAATAGGTTCACTGTAAATAATCTATTCTCTACCATTGTCATACCTCGATCTCTAGTAATCCAGCATAGTATTCCTTGTTCTCTTTCCTGGAACATTCTCCTCAACAATTTGTCTTCTATGTTCAGGTCTCTATAGACGTTTGCGTTAGTTTTGTCTTTCTGTCCGTGTAAGATTCTTAGGACATGTCTATATTATTGCATTTTAAATGATATAGTCTTTTCCATTGCGGATGTCAATGTTCCATTGCGGATGTCAATGTTCCATTGCGGATGTCAATGTTCAAGAGTCATTGATGTTTCTTCTGTTATGTGTTTTGTAGGGTCATTACTAATCACTTGCATTGGAGCAATTTCCTGTGTTAAGTTATCCTACCGACTTAAAGCTGTCATTTTGTAGTTGTTCTATGTCAATGACTTTTGCAGGTATGGGTTCATCTGTTGACATGCATTATTTTTTCTTTTTTTGTTTTAGGAAAATATTTTGAGCCTTGACATGATCTTTGACTGATATAATTCTGTGTTGTAGATATGTGGGGCTTCATGATATTAAGTCAGTGTCATCTGTTTGTCCAATTTCTGGAATCTCATGCCCTCTAATATTAAAGGTAGGAACATATTCTATAGATGGAGCAAAGATGAAGATTTTAAGAGACAGCGGTGCTTTATAAAATGTGATTGAAAATGTGAAGACATTGTGAGGTTGTGCTAATGGGAACAAAATTAAGATTAATACGATTTCAGAAGAGAACGCAAAGAATGCTACAAACACAAATGAGCTAAGAAAGAAAGTAACATCATCTTACAAAAAAAACCACTGAATAGCTAGGGACATAAGAGAGTATCACAATCACTAAGTAACTGTGAAAGAGAGTTACAGAAACATTGAATAGCTAGGTACATAAAATATCATATCTAAGTAACTATGAAGGAGAGTTAATGAAACACTGAATAGATAGGTACATAAGAGAGTAACAACAAGTAACAGTAACAATGAAAATTGAATAAGTTTAAACCAGTTTTTTTGTATACAATTAACTAGAATCTTGCATCTTTTAATTATAAATCATATTTTTAAATTGGTAATTGAAAGTGATCTTGTACAATGGTGATTGCCCAGGGCTCACATCTATAATATTGCAATAGTAAATATGTAGACTCTAAGGAAAGAAGGTTTGTAAAAAAATATCGAAGCACATACATCTGATGCTAAGAGTACAACTTCACTGCCAGATAAAGGAAATATGAATGATAAACTCACACTCTCTCAGGACTGTATTATCAATATAAACATTATTATTATCATCATCGTTATCATGAAAGATGAATGTTGGCATAAATATAGAGGACACTAACAGGTCATCAAGAAAGTCTTAGATATTTGTGTATGACAAGACGCATTCTATTCCTGAGACTACATCGTCCTAATCTGCAGGAACTTGAGTACGTAAATAGAAGAAGGTACTTGCACAATGGTTTGTTTTTTTAATAGGGAATATTACTAACCTTTGTCTCAGTTTTATAATAAAAATATAGTTTCTCTTGCTGGTTATACTAGTACAATTTTGTCTCAGTCTGTCCAACTATGGTCAATTTAGAAAACAAAATTGCTAAACTTAATTTGGCTGAGATCTGTTCATCTCTTTTTGTTGATATGACAAAATTTGATTTATAAATTGAGTACAAATTCAACAATACGAGTAAATTATACTAAATTATTACTCAATGGAAGTATTGAAATTATATTTTTATTTTAAAATTTTATTTTATATTGTGCTACATACACTTTTGTGTGATTAATTTTGCAGTACTTTTTATGTATATTTTTCAGTCATGATTTATGTAACTCACAAGCTAATTTAACATGTATTATCAATCAACCATTTCCACATACAAAAACACATTTTAACGGATTACATCAGAAAATGCACATGAAACATGGATCAATCATACACTGATATGTTTGTCAGTACATCATTGATATGTTTACAATAAGAACATGGCGTGTACCCCTATTTCAAATATGAATTTTTTAAATTTTAATTAGAATTAGACTTTCAATCTTGGTCTTCCCCTACATTTCATCTCACATACGATGATCTCTCTCTCTCTCTCTCTCTCTCTCTCTTTCTCTCTCTCTCTCTCTGAGTTCTTTTGTCAAAGTCCCAGTTTGTTATTTATAACACAAAGTTGGAATAAAAATAGAGTTATCAACGTACGAAGTTTGATCGAGAAATAGAGATGCCATGCCGGAAGGCAAATGCAGTTCTTTACCAACTGACGCCACTACTACTTATATAATCTCATAAATTATACACAGGAGTTGTCAAAAGAAAGTTAACAATATTTGTGTCTGTTAAACTTAATTTTTCCATATTTCAACAATTATACACACCACAATTAATTACACACACAAAGAAATAATAACTTATGTCTTATGCACAGTGTAACAGATAGAGGTTTTCAATTTGCAATTCTCAGAAAACGCGCCATCATACATTATTTCTAAGCCTTTGATTAGTCTGTAGCCACCGTTTCATACCAGTGCTGCAGATATTTAAAGATCAAGGGTTTTTCGAGCTTGTGCTTCAACAGACGTCTTTTTTTCCTATTGTCACATACTTGTTTTGGACGTCAAAGCTTCTTAGCGTCAAACTTTCAGTGCAAATATATAGTTTTTTATGGACGCCAAAGGCTTTTGGCTTCAAACTGCAAGGACGGATACTTAATGCGTTCCTCAAGGATGGATAGCTGTCAAATAACGAATAAACCAGCTATTATCTTTATGTAATGTTTATAGCAAATAAATATTAATTTATTTGACGTTGACATTGGTATTGACGTTGTTTAAAGGGGACGCCGAGTGTTTTACGTCTATTGAAGCCACGCCACTGATGTAGTTCCACCTTTCCTCTTCTCATAATGTGTCCAAATATGTGGCCTGTCTCTTTCCGATGCGGGTAAGCAGCTATTTTGTTTTTTTCCTTTTTTTTTGATGCATTAACTTATTTGACGATATCTTTATTGGTCGTCCCCTGTCCCTCTTGCTCTTCAAATTGGCGGTTGTTACAATGTGTTCCATCTTTCCTCTTCTCTACTGCCTCTATATGATTTGTCTTTATTATGAGTGTACAAAATACGTACCTGCATGCTGTAAACCCTGAGAGACAACACAATCAACAGCAAGAACATACTGAAGGTATACGATTGCTACTCTATAGCTTCAGAGAGAGAGAGAGATGAATGAAGAAAGATATATGAATAAAAATAAACTGTTCACACATTGCGTTTTAGCATAGACTTTTAGAGACAAGGTTCTTATCATAGACTTCTCGATACGAGGTTCTATCATAAACTTCTAGATACGAGGTTCTATCATATAATTCTAGATACAAGGTCCCATCATAAATATCTAGATACAAGGTTTCAGCACAAATTTATAAATACAAGGTTCCAGCATAGACTTCAATATACGAGGTTCTAGCAAATATTTCTAGCTACGAGGTTCTAGCATATACTTCTAGATACGAGGTTCTAGCATATACTTCTAGATACGAGGTTCTAGCATATAATTCAAGATGCAAGGCTTTAGCATGGACTTCTAGATACAAAGTTCTAGAAATGTGGGAATGTCCATAAATTACGTCAACAATTAGGGCGGTGGAAGTGCCTGAAAATATTTGACAATTGATGACACCGGAAAGGGGGGTTTGACAAACGCCAACACAAAAAATGTATATACCAAATAAATTGTTTCAAGCTGACATTTTAAAAAAAATTTATTTTTCGTAGATTATGTAATTTTTATCGTATTTTTCAATATTATTTTCAAGTCGTGGGGGGGGGGGGGGGGTTACATAATTTTTAACATAATTTTGCGGGAGGTGTCCCTGAATTCTTGACAATTTACAAGAAGGGGACCGTGCACAAAAATTAGCACAAAACACTGTTGCCGTAATTTATGTACAGCTACTGTGGCACAAGAAAAACAAGCATGTCGCAGGGGAATATCAGGACATAAAAATAGATATAGCTTGAACTGCTGCTGAATACTAATCTTGTTAAAAATAGATATGGCTTGGACTACTCCTGAATTCTAACCATGTTCGAAATTTGGCATGAATTTCAAAAATGTTTGAATAGAATTCTAGTAAGATAGAAACTATGGAAGAATAGGAAATTAAGAAATGTCGCAGGGGACGCATAGTTCTGCAAGCGGAACGCCCCAGCCCTCCTGAGATTTCAATGTGGGGCCGTTAGGTGTCTTCCTTCCTCTCATTAGAATTTCCAAGTTTTGAATTAATGTGATAGCCACAGTCGAGCAGGTTGCTAGTGTCTGTAGAGAGGTGTCCAACATTTGTTTCAGAATGTGATTAACTTCCGCTTTATAGACGTGTTTTAGGGAGGTTAGCGGAGGCTGCAAAATTGTGATGCGGTTGCTGAAGCGGTTGTGTAATGATACATTGGCTCTGAGCTTGGGTTTTTATTGTCACGCTGGAACAATATTGATATCCAATGTTCATGAAGGGGCTTAGCTGCTATGAACATAATCGTTTTCAATATGTTGATAAGATAATATAAGGTTGGAAGTTATTTTTGTTTTGGGGATAGGAACATTGGTGTTTCACTTCAGACAAGTTATCGATCGTGATACGGTGAAACTTTGTTTTCTTCTTCTTCTTCTTCTTCTTCGTAGGCCTTGCGGCGGACCCTCTGAAAGCATTCCGCTGACCGTGCTGAGAAGGACGAATGAGGGTGATCTGCGTTGTGTCATGTTTTACAGCACGCTGCGATATCTGCGCTTTTCGACCTGGCACATCCGTCTTCAGCCAGCATTTTTTTGGGCCGGGTTGGCGTTCCCGTATCTTCGAGCCCTAGTACTTGGCCAGGCTACAGCTGGGTTACTGCACTCCTGTTTCCAGGCACACTTTGTTTTAAATTATGCTTTCACATTTTGAGTAGTTAGTCCTAGGTCCATTTTTCAAAATAGCCCGGTCAGCTTATCCGATACACCGTTAATTATCTTTACTGAACTACATGTGAAATGTCTGTGGGTCTCACCAATGGTTCACTAAACAAACCTATCTGTATATTGAGACTTTCATTTTATGGAAACTTGGTTACACGCCATTTATACAATTATGCTTTTCTTGCCTTTTTGTGTGTAGCTTTGGAATTGTTACATACGTCTTGTATTGTTTATGAAAGCATATTACGCCGTCAGCGCTTCACCAACATAATCTACGGTAGCCCATGATCACACCACACGTTTTCAAAGTTGAATATTATTTTTAAAATCATAATCATTGTTTGTTATTGTACGAGATGTAAAGACAGCTTTCTCGATGTGAAACATGAGCACATATCTATTATACAATTATGCTTTCTTGCCTTTTTATGTTTTATGCGTTGTCATTTATACATATGCATTCAATCTCTGTGATTGACATAGAGAGCAAGAGATAAGCCTACCTGCATTGGGGAGAGGGTGGGTAGCTACACCGCTTTTCTATAGTTGAGGTCTATCATAAACGAACAATGACTCTGTGCGTGACAAGCTTTGTGGATATGCATGCTCAAGGCCATGAGCCTACGGACTGCTGGATCAGTAACCAATCAATGAACCAACCAAACGACGAATCATCCAACCAATCTTCTTCTTCTTCTTTCGTTCACTTGAAACATGTCTATATCTGCAATTCTGTCTCCTTAATAAAACGCACTGTCTTTTGTAGTTTATACAGTGTCCCATAGAGCTTTGATTCCAGTGTTGTTTCCTCTGGCCAATATGTCTGCCTAAGCATTTCATGCTAAGATCACTCTTGAAGTATATGTTTGGCACTCTGTACTGCCTGTACACATGGCCGTGTTGCCAATTTTGAACTTTGTATACATGTGACTGCGGAGTCGGTTGTGTCCTGTTCTGAGACGTAGAATTATAACTTGTTCTGATCTGTTCATAATGTGATAATCATCTTGTGTTGGTGTTTGTGACTTTCTTATTGACTTGATCATCTGTTTTTTCTGATGGTAGGTGATTGGTATATCTGGTTGGTCTTCGGCAGCACCTTCCTTAGCCAGTTGGTCTGCTTTTTCATTTCCTGGTATACCACAGTGAGAGGGTATCCACTGCATGGTTACCCTATACTGGTAAGACAATTCGCTAAGTAGTTTTTTCAAGTCTGTTAGTTTTCCAGACTGGAGAGCTTGAAGCACTGACCTTGCATCTGTTAGGAATACCACAGGCTGTAGGTCAGAGTTGGAGTTCAGCAGTTTTATTAGCTGCCACACTAATTGCCTGGGTTTCTGCATCATAATTATTGCAGAATTTTCCTGTCGGTGTTCTGATTGTATCTCTAGGCTTGTGTGGATATTCTATATATACACCTGCACCTCCATTCCTCACAGCATTCTGTGCTGACCCATCTGTGTACAATCTGACCCATATATCTTGTGGATATTCCTCATCCAGGAAACTGAGGGTTACTGTCCTCCTCTGCACACTGTTCAGTTCGTCCTCGCTTAGTATTCCTTTCACATGGGTCTGAATGTATATTGGCATTCCATGCCTTTCACTCCATGGGGTTTGTTCTGGTACAGACCTTAAGGGGCTGTCAACTTCAGGTAGGTATGTAAGTTGTCTACGGAGTCGTTTAGCTTGATGGATAAAGCTGCTCCTTTTCAGTCGCCCCATTGCTAGGTTTTGGAATCTTTCCTTCATTGGATGACTTGGCATACATTGAAACGTTTCTGCTTGAATTAGTACTTTTGTGTCTCTGCGTTCGCCAAGTGTTTGCATTCTTCCCATTTTCTGCATCTCTGCTATGGGTGTTGATTTCATTGCTCCCAACATTATTCTAAGTGCCTGGTTTTGCACTTTATCTAGATCTTGTAATGTGGTGTTTGATGCAGGACACCACGCAGCTGAACCATGTTCCAGGTGTGGTCTTCGGCCTTGCTGGTAAACTTTACTGAGTATATTTCCACTGGCTCCCCATGTGGTTCCACTTAGTTTTCTCAGGATAGCTAACTTCCTCCTGGCTTTTGTTGTTGCTTTGTTTATGTGCTGCTTCCATGTCAGCTTATCATCAAAAGTAACTCCGAGGTATGTTGGTTGTTTGTCTTCTTTCAAGAGCTCTCCGTCTATCTTGATATGACCGGCTTTTTGTTTTGGTGAGAGGGTAAAGAGTGTAGTGCTGCACTTATCTGTGTTAATGCTGACACACCATATATTTACCCATAAGGTTAGGGCATCGATAGCTCTTTGTATTTGTTTAGTGGCCACTGTCGCATGTTCTTCCGTGCACCAGATCACCAGGTCGTCAGCATACATTGCCACTTTGATCCCGTGTGGTAGTTCAGCAACTAGGTCATTGATGTAAACCAAGAAAAGTGTGGGTGACAGGACTCCTCCCTGGGGGACTCCATGACGCAGTAGGACTTTCTTGCTTTTGCGACCATCTAATTGCACCCTGGCTCTTCTATTATGCAGGTATGCTTTTACCCATTTGTACATTCTTGAGCTAACCCTGCAATTTCTTTAGGAGCCCTTCTTTCCAGACCGTATCAAATGCTTTCCTGAGGTCTATCCATGCTACCAGTACCAGTTTATCCAACCAATCAATAAACCAATAATCCAACCAATCAAACATCCAACCAATCAAACATCCAACCAATCAACCATTCATCCAAACATCCTACCAACTAAAAATCCAAACAATCACACAACCAGCTAACCAATCATCCACCCAACCAACCATCTTAGCTGAATGCGACTGATCAATGGTCACTTTGTTTATACTTTGCTAATGAAAATATGGGGAAAAGTAAGACCAGACAAAATAAATGACGCTTATTGGGATCACTTAGAATACCTATTCTGTATATTCTGTCATAACTAAACTTCGGTACCTCACGGGATAATGTGTCCACATATTTAACAAAACAAACTATACATTATTTAACGAAACGAACTTTCGCTAAAGGATCATACAACGCAACACCCATCGATCTGCGCGCTACGCACTGAGAACCCCCTCCCCTGGAAGACCCTTAGGTGAGTGTTCAGTGCGTTGCGAGCATATCGAATGATCGGTAGCAGACGATGTGTTTTGTCGGTGTCTGGCGTAAACACGTATAAAAAGTATTTGCCTAGTGGATATGAGCATAACTTCTGAAATAAAACTTAACCGGGAATCTTGGTGACCGGATAACTCGAACAACGATTTTTTCTGCTCTTGATGGTTGTAAGGTTCTGGTATAACCAACGTGGAATAATGTCCGCGGTTGAAAGTGACGTATCTCACCAAAAGATGTACAATTTACTTAACCAACACTGTGAGCATAAAGTGACAGTTCGCGCTAGAACACGACTTTGGTACTGTTACGTATCGCTTATATTTTTTAAAAACCTATTACGTCGTTATCGTTTCAGCATCACAAACTACGGAAAACCGTGATCACATGTTTTTCAAGATTGCCTATTATTTTAGAGATAATAATCATCGTTTGTACGAGATGTAAAGACGGTTTTTACAATGTGAAAAATCAGCAGCAAGTCTTCTACTTCTAAGCGTTGGTTAAACAAAAATTACCAAATCTAGATGCCTGTTTCTTTCCTGGTGGAACCATGAAATTGATTTTCATGATATTTCTTCTTCAACTAATTCTGATTCTTTGTCATTCTCAAACTCCCCCTGAACCTCTCTTGTAGCACTACAATCAATTGTTCTACTAGATTTCCAGCATGATGTAATCCAGAGAATGGAAATGACTTGTGTCTCAGTTTTATTTGCGTCAATAGCCCAAAATATCCGTCTTTGATGACAAGTTTCATGATTTATGTTAGTTATATAAACATGAAATTTATAATAGTCAGTAAATATAGAAAAAATGTATAAAATGTGAAATATCAGTTTACGTGGAACAATATACACAGAATTGACGTATCAGTCAAAAAGGTCTTTATCAAGATGAGAACAGACAAACACAGAATAGGAACCACCAAATCAAGTCGAGACTACATGCCAGTCCGTGGGAGTTTACAGGAATACAGCACAAAAGACGAAGAGAGAAGAAAGCGATATATATCTCTTTACATTCACTATGAATATGTTGCCTTGAACATGCAACATGTTGTTCAAGAAATGACGAAGCAGACAAAGTTGATTTCAGAGTGTTACCATGATCTACTCTCTTGTGCAAGCTGTTGTACATCCTCAGAACCTCAAGACGAGAATTTTGTTTTGAGAATAATAGCATATCTATCTCTATCTATCAATATATACGCTGTGTACCTTGTTTTCCTTGCGGCGTCAGGGATGAAAGAGTTCTCTGGAGATGGCCTTCTTGTGCGCTATTTGTAAATTTGTTCCTGTGGCTTCTTTGATTTCTGTGATCCATCTTTTACATGGTCTGCCTCTGGCTTTATAACCGTTATAACTGAATAGCATATCGAAGTTGTATAATACGGCATTTTGAATGAGGATATGGTTATCGGTGATCCGTCTATGATGTATTTTCCAACCGTGTCTTCAACCAGGCCCTGGACTTCTAGTTCAGCGTGCAAATAATGGGGTCACTGTCTTCTTCCCAGACATGGCGTAGGAGGCAAGAAATGAAAGTTCAGGGATGGGTTGATACCTTGGGGGATGAGTTTGCGGATGGGTCAACAAATCTGACGAAAGTTGACCCATAAGTGTATGCTGTGTTTGTGGCAGGACTTGGTAATTCTTGGATACTGATGCACTGCAATGCCTCACTTCGGGGACTAAACATCATCCAGAAAACTAATGTACACAACCACGTCTTTGAGACAATCTTACAGATAGTTAGTTAGTTAGTTAGTTAGTCGTCGGATCATCATCACTGCAAACTGGACACATCCATAGTTGCTCCGATCTCTCCTTGAGTGTATCAGCCATCACACTTCTGCTGACAGTACCGGTCCTATGCTGGTTGACAATCATTCTTCTGCGCCCTCCAAAATGTTCACCTCTAGCAACACCGCATCTCAATCCCTGATCTTTAATCCTAGCCATTGAAAAGGAATCATCATCCACATTAGTCTCACTCTCGCGTGTTATATCTCTTAAGGAGTTCAAAACGTCAGCGCGATCCATTGCCCCATCGCCCTTTGCCACAATCGCACACGATGCCAGTTGATCCGCTCTTTCATTGCCTCGAACGCCCACATGTCCCGGCACGAAAATCTTACAGATATGAGTTCGGAGTCATCTCAGCTGCACAAATGAGAAGAACCTGTGTATTATCAGAGATGATATGAGCTGTCAAGAGATACCCGACCACAGCTAAAGGGATTAGTTCATCATCGTTATCTATCTGCCTAACAATATCCTTTCATTGCGATTACCAATGACATGTTTCTGGTATTAGCCACGAAATGTATCGGTCTTTCCTTGGAACCAGTCGAAATTAGCCGAGTCTACTAACATCATATAAAAAAAATGCTAGCACTAGTGAGCAGTCGTTAGTAAATATAATTTACATTTTGTATTTAAATGTCGTAGTGTTGTAATAAGATAACTTATGTAATCGTTCCCGTCAATGAATTCAATCAAGTCAAAAATATAGCTGTTCGATTTTGATTATAATTTGAGCGTGTCAAAATGTGAAATATGAATTGGACTAGATAGAGCAAAGCTGCCTCCTCCTCCTCCTCCCCCACTACACTTTATGTAAATATATCAGATTAGAGAAAACTTCATAGGAAAAAGTATTGGTTTAAAAAAAAAATATTAACTGTAAAAAACGAGTGTATAAAGTATGTGATGATGTTCGGTCGTCGTGATCGACGATGACCAAAAACTCAACCATAATAATAATAACAATAAATAATAAAAATAATAAAAGTTAATAGTGCGTTTTTAAATGACTAGTAATTCCAATGCGCGCACAAAATGTTCTTTTACAGAATTGACAACAATAGAAGGTATCTGTGTGAGGTTGAGATGTTTTTTCTTTTCTACGTGTCCGCTTCTGTCTTGCAGTATCTTGTATGAATTCTTCCACCGCTAGTGCTCCCGTTCTAAAGTATAAAGTATAGTGGAATGGGTAGAAACGAGACAACGTCGTTTATCTAGCACGATATCTAGTTCGATATTAAGAAGAAACTGTTTTTTGCATTTTTGACTACCGCAGTCAGCCTCTTTTTTTGTGTGAACCATTTCCCTTTTACCCGCTGACGAAGTCCATTTTCGTTATACCAGATTTATAACAAATTATTAAGGTTGCAATTTGCGCAATCATTTTGCCGAAAGGTTTGAATGTTATTTTTTTAATTAAGAACAGCATCACCGCACATTGTGCATTCCAATAAATACTCTGCTTGCCATTCCGTCAGTCATATAAAAGTATATAGGGCCCAAGCTTAGTGCCCCGATCTGCTGTTGGTTGTGTGTTATTCTGGTCTTTCCAATGAGGAAGCAATTTCTCCACTGGTCACTCCAATTTCTATCATTCTCTGAATGTGTACATTGTCTTTTTCAGCATCCTCTTCATAATTTTGTAGTGTATCCATCATCATCGGGTGACATATTCTTTCCAGAACGTAGTCTTCTTTATGAACCTTCTCAACACCTCGCGATCTTGGGTGAGTTGACATGGCTCCTGCAAGGACATGTATAAACAGTCAGTTATATCATTTGTCCATCGTCGTCTTGGGCGGCTTCTACCTCTGTCACCGCTTACTCTGCCTTCTGCTATTAGTCTTTCCATGTTGTTATGTCTCTGTATATGACCAAAACAGTTCAGCTTTCTCATTATGATGTTATTTAGTAGACAGCCCTCTTCGACCATTAATGATTGTAGTACTTCTTTATATGACTTATTTGCTGTCCATGGTATATGCAAGGTTTTTCTGT
Organism: Meghimatium bilineatum; assembly: GCA_034231615.1. Taxonomy (NCBI): domain Eukaryota; kingdom Metazoa; phylum Mollusca; class Gastropoda; order Stylommatophora; family Philomycidae; genus Meghimatium; species Meghimatium bilineatum. The sequence goes on along the minus strand of CM067311.1, from coordinate 35,661,086 downwards.
AGCATCTCAATTCAAAGGCAACAATTTTCTTTACCAGTGTTTTATTCAGAGTCCAAGCCTCACAGCCATATATTGCCACATGGAATACGCATGTTCTTATCATACACAGTTTTACTTTGCTACTAAGTCCATGCTGGAGGTTTTTCATTTGGACAAGTTTCGAAAATGGCATTGCCATCCTTCTCTTAGTTTCTACTGCACAGTTCCCTGAATTATTTATGTTTGTACCTAAATAATCGAAATTTGATACATCTTCCAGTTCATATGTATCAATTATTATTTTTTGTTGAGAGGTGTACTTTATCAGTTGTGATAATTTTAGTTATCCTCACATTAACGTACAGATTTCGAGCTTTGCTGTTGTTGATAGAATCATTTGTCTTAGACCATCTTCGTGTGTTGTTTATAGGACTGTATAGTCTGTCATCTTCGTGTGTTGTTTATAGGACTGTATAGTCTGTCATCTTCGTGTGTTGTTTATAGGACTGTATAGTCTGTCATCTTCGTGTGTTGTTTATAGGACTGTATAGTCTGTGATCTGACTTCTGGGATCTGTTGATCTCCGATGGTTAGAGGTTGAAAATATGTGTGTCATGTCGTCATTTATATTTCTCATTATGTTTTCTGCATATATATTAAACAGGTACGGGGATATTATACATCCATGTATAAATCCTTTGTTTACGCTAAACCACAATGTTGTGTTTCCATCTACTTTTACTGCTGCTTCATTCATGTTATTGATACAGCATTGCGATCAGATGAGTGAGATGTTTTGGAAAACCCAAGTCCCTAATAATTTGACACATTTGGTGGTGTAGTACGCAATCGAAAGCCTTGGTGTTATCTATGAAACATGAATGTAAATCTATAGTGAATTCTCTACATCTCTCCATTATAATTCTCATGTCGAATTTATGATTTCTAGTGCCTCTGTCTGATCTGAAACCTGCCTGTACCTCATGAATCTCTATTTCTGTTTTTATTTTCAATTGTATGCATGGCTACGCTAATTAATTCAGCCCAGTCTCTAAGTGTCATACAGTGTTGTTGTTCGTCCATCACAAATGATCATGACTATTTGTTACATCCACTTTTGAAAATTCAATTAGAATTATGTCCTTGATTATGAGTGCGTAAATGGCTAATAAGCACTATTCGGGCCCCACATGTCTTTGGACAGTTCTGACATGGAATGACTACTATTGACGGTTTTTTTTGTGTCTACCCGGGACTTTCTAGCAAAATTGCGCTGTTGAGCTGCTGCACTTCTCCTCTTTTCACAAGGCTCTGCGTCTTTTTTTTTACTGTAGATCGCAACGTAGCTATATTTTGTGTAAGTTCTTCACGTGTATCTTGATCTATTTCAAAGGTTTTCATTGAGGTCTTTAGTGCGTCCTTGTAGCGCCTCGTTTTACCACCTTGAGATCGTATGTCCTTCTGCAACTCACCATAAAGAACTATCTTTGGCAGGCGATGATCTAGCATACATACCTGATGACCTGCCCATCGAATCTGTGTTTACATCAAAATAGTGTCAATGCCCGATCTGTCAACCGTTGTATCCAGAATTTACTCTTGCCATCTGATGTTCATAAAGTTTCTAAGACAAGTTGTATGAAAGTGACTGAGTTTCATTGCATGTCGTATATGCACGTCGATGTTTCGCCAGCGTATAACAGCGCTGGAAGTACTACTACTATGTAAACTTTCAACTTAATCTGTTGGTTAATGCCATTTTAATGATACACAGTTGCGTATAATCTGCTGAAAGTGATTCTTACCTTGGCGATCCTTGTATACACTTCATCATTAAAGTTGGCATTTTGTGATAGTGTACTACTTAGGTGTGGGAATGTGTTCGCAAATTTTATTGCTAGGCCATCTATCTTTAATGTGTCATTCATTTTAGTGTCATCCAATATAGCTGTATCCGCCATTGTGCAAGTTCTTTCATTGCTCCGGAGTCCCGCATTACCAGAACAGTAGATCCAGCCCTTTAAAAAAAAATAGGAAGTCCACCTACAGAATAGTCACCGCAAACTACTAGTAAAACCTGTCCCCTTGGCCCATATAACACAGATTTGATTGCTTTGAACGTTCTGAGCGAGAACCAGTCAGCGGAAACACCAGACTAGTTGGATCGGTTTTTTTAGGTAAACAAGACCAACAGTGTAAGGGACGTAACTAACTAAATCTTAGTTCCTCTGTCGTAGTGTCTTATTATCTCCTTTTATGTGACTACATATCTTCTGTCCTCAGCGTTCATTCTCAATCTCCTGCAGATTAACACGATATAGTCCAGATAACGGAATGCGCTGTCATGATTTACACCTTTGTTACGACATCTGCGCCTTTCGCCATGACACATCCCACGTCAGCATTATTTCTGGGTCACTTCAATCCTATATCCGATGGGACTGCCAACTCCACCCATATCCATATTTTCCTCAGTCGCCTCGTACCTTATGCATGAAAGGTAAGTTTTGATGCTATTCTTTGCTTCTCATTTGGGCCCTGGCAACACAAAGACCGTTCTTTTAGTTGATATTAGTAGTTTTGCTTGCTATGAGATTAACTTAGATCTCCATGGAATAGAAGCATCCAATATTTAGAATTTATTTTTGTCCGGACGTGGTTTCGAACCTGACTGTAACCCTGTGACAGTTAGCAAGTATGCTATCAACAAGGCTACTGCTCAGGACCACGCGGTAGCTTTCTCAGTATGATGCAAGTCTTCAAAATGCCGCCCCCCCCCCCCAAATGTTTTTCTTCGAAATGCAGCACCTTAAATGTTTTTATGAGTGCCGTCTGATGCGGCCGCCTTTTTGCAATGTAGCACAGCACGGCCCTGCTACCCCGCTCCTCTCAAGATTCCTGCAAAAACTTTAATTATTCTGCAGAATTCTTTTGACATAACAAATGCTTTGCAACCTACTAAATAGTCTCAATTCATATTTTTTTTTTAAATATACAATTACTCACAATATTTTCAATTGTCAGTTCTTTTAAATAATTCATTTTGAATGCAAGACCAACGAATGTGTCGCCCGTCTTTGACACTAATATTTACCGGTACTTGACAAGATCTACGTAAAGGTAATTTCAATTATTTTCAGGAATTGTTTCAAGAAAGCAACTAAACTAATACCAGGTGTCACAAATTTACTGTATAATGACGACGCACAGTTCCCCACTAACATTCACGATTCAAATGATGTAGTGTCACCACTAATATAATTTAGTTTACGATACCTATGTAGACACCCTATACATTCGCTGCAAGAATGTTTTATACTTATTGCAAGGATAAGTTTCTAGAAAATCACAACTATACTGAAAACGCAGAATTGGCTGTCATGTGATCGTGGACATTGCCGGTCTTTAATCATTGTGTCTTATGTTCTGTTCTTGATAAACAAGTCGAAATTTGGATTTATATGAGTTTCATTTTTCAGATAACTCTGAAGATCATGGTGACTGGATTACCGTAACTGCAACCTCCAATAGTTTAATTGATTAATAGTTCTGATACAGCCAAGCTGGACTAAATTTTGCGGTTGATATGACATATCTCATAATAAGATGTACATTTTACAAAATTTATGTGTATTTTCTCTTATGTTAGCAGTGATATTTTTGGACAAGTTATACTACGGAAATATAGGTATAAAATGTGTACATAGGCTGTTTAATACAATATGGAACACACAAGAAATACTAGAAGACTAGGAAAACTCTGTAATAATACCTATCTGGAAGAAAAAAGGCAGGAAAAGAGATTGTGCGAAGTACAGAATCTAAGCCACACTAGAAAACATTTCAACAGAATTCTAGAAGGAAGGTTACGAGCATTTATAGAACCACAGCTTAGCAACACTCAAATGGGTCTCCGTAAGAGAAAAAGATGTACAGATGCCATTTTTTACACTCAGACAAATGGTAGAAAAACAACCGAAAACAACAAATAATTGTATATCTCATCTGTCGACCACAGAAAAAAACTTTCGACAGAGTAGACAGACAACTTTGGAAAAAAACTATCACAATATGGGGTTCCACAAAATCTAATCATCTTGTTTAGAATTAGTTACGTAGACAGTCAATGTGCAGTTAGTACGAGATTTGGCGTTTCAGATAAATTCCACATGCACTCTGGAGTGCGACAAGGATGTGTCCTATCTCCCTTGTTATTCATCATATATATTGATTGCATATGTAAAATTGCCAATACTAATGAAGAATACAACATAAACAATCTCCTGAGCGAACGTCTTTTTGCAGACTATCAAGCAATAATATCAACAACGAAAAAAAAACACAACTACAACAGCATATAAATAGACTCCACACAACATGCAGGGACTTTAATATGAAGCTAAACACAGAAAAAAACTGAGGTAATGTTAATCGCAAATGTAGACAGAAACACCACTATTCTAATCGATTATCAACAACTTATACTGGAGAAAACATTCACTTATCTTGGAAGCATCTTATCGTCGAATGGGAAAAACACCAAAGACATCCAACATGATGCAACATAGCATACCGGATCTTGGGCAGATGTCTTCCATTTTCAAAAACAAAATATGTGAGCATGAACACCAAAACTGCACTATATAAAACGATCATCATACCATCACTATGCTATCAATGTCAAACGTGAACACTAACAACAGAATGCAAAAGAAAATTTGTTAGAACAGAAATGTGGTCTACGTAGAATCTTCGGAGTAACAATAAGAGACAGAATCAGAATCGAAAACAGAAGACTAACATACACAATGCCAATCCTGGATTACATCAGAAGACAACATATTAAATGGTTTTCGCATGCTTCCAGTCTTGATTCTTGATTAGGAACAAGCGTCACAGCACTGGGGACATTCCCATATATGCTCTGCTTGCCGTTCCGTCAGCCATCTTAAAATGTATACGCTCGGTGCTCAGTCAACTGCTGATTACGCGTTCCTCTGATCTTTCCGGAGAGGGAGCAATTTCTCCTATCACCTCTAGTCACTCCCATTTCTATCATTCTCTACCATTCTACCAGACTATCACCAGACAGTGCCCCCCAAAAAGCATTACTATACAGATACGATGGATACAGACCTTGCAAACGATGTGTTACAGAAATAATAGAGTCGACGAAAACAAATATAAATGAAGCACATAAAAAAGCCATCTCAAGAGAACGCTTCTACCCCTGACGCTGCAGGGCATAAAGGGGTATATTAAAGCGAAAAGAAAAAAGAAGGAAAAGATAAGAAGTAAGACTAACGAACATAGTTACAACAGGCAAGGTAGAAAGTTCTTTAAAAGGTGAGCGTCACCCTTACTACTTTAAAACAAATGTCATAATCACTTGGTAAATAACAAGTCATACTCAATCACGTGATAAATGTATTTTTAAACTTAGAGAAGTTGTCGCCATATATTCGGTTTTTATCCACTAGATATGGTGGTTTCTGGACGTAGATCAAATGCTACAATGAAGTTTCCGTAAGAGCAAAAGTTGTACAGATGCCATTTTTACACTCACACAACTCGATAGATAGTCTGACATCGTGACATGGCAAAAAGTAGACGACGATCCAGATAAAAGATACCGAAAATGTGTTTGTAGTGTTTTTGTTTTGTGCGTCCTCACAAGTGATGATGAACATTTGTTACACCCACTTTTGAAACTCAGAGTTATGTCCTTGTCTATGAGTTCGTATAAAGCTAATAAACTATATTTTGGCCGCAAATATTCGTTGACAATTCGGGCATGGAGGACCAATGTAAATGGTTTTTGATCCACAACAGACTTTCAAGCTACTTCCCGCTGTTGAGCTGCTGCATTTATACTCTTTCCACGAGAAATTGTGCCAATTTAACCGTAGAGCGTCATGTAGCTCTATTTTTTGCAAGTTCTTCCCTATAACATTTCAGGCTTTCAGTAGGTCTTTATCCAGTCATTGTGGTACTTCTTTTGGCCACCTTAAAAACGTATGCTCTTAATCAGGGCCAGCCCTAACACAGATTGCGCAGGGCCTAGTCTGGGTAGGGAAGAGTATAATAAAATAAATTATAATATGAATTTATGTGTCTATGAAGTGCGGGGCCCACTGCGACCGCATAGGTTGCAATGGCCTAAAACCGGCCCTGGTTGTCAATGTACATGATCTTCGAATTTTATACAACGCTTGCTTCTGAGGAACAAGCTTTACTCACCGGTGAAAAAAATCTTCGTCTGGCAGAAAAGAGAAAATTTAAACTGCACTGCCGGTAAATTTCAAACTATTCATCCGCCATTACAATCATCATCTCCATAAATAGCTCCTCCTATTTGATTGGTTTCACTGAGCTGAGCCATCATAAGGATAAGAACGGTGTCTGTTTCATCTCACCCCAAGTTCCCCGAAATTACGATTTTAGAGATAAAGCACCAGAGTAACTTCAATTGTTTTTCAATTTTATTTACTAGCAGTAATCACTTGAAACAACGACGTAATAGATTAAAAAATACTGTAAAAACATAAAAACAGAATGAACACGTTGACCTATACATGATTATAAGTTATAATGGTTTAATTTAATACTTTACACCTAGAATTAACGCGGGGCCTATGAAAGTGCGTGGCCCATTGCGGCCGCATAGGTTGCATTGGCCTAAGGCCGGCCCTGCTCTTAATCTTCTGCAACTCACCCTAGAGAAGTATCTTTGACAGACGATGATCTGGCATACACACTATATGACCTGCCCAACGAATCTGTCTGCATAAGAGTAGTGTCACTGCTAGAGATACCAGATATGCCAAGGACAGTGGTATCTGGAATAGTAGAAGTGGAGAGTTGTGTAGATCCATGATCTCCTATGCCAGTCGGCAAGGAGCCTGATCATTGTTTCCAAACACCGTAAGGAAAATGACCGAGTAAAAAAACAATTCAAATACCATTTACTGCGCTTGTGTCCCTTACTGATTTCAAACAAATGTCATAATCACGTGGTAAATAACACGTCATACTCAATCACGTGAGAGATGTATTTTTAACTGGGGAAGTGTTGCCATAGACATGTTTTTTCCAACTAGATATGGGGTTTTTGAACGTCGTATGGGTGCTGGGGCTATTTCGGTCAAAATTTTCCTTAATATGGATTTTTTCTTCTGGATATCTTAGGAATTTGGCCACAAGCAGGGCCATAGATAAGATTACCGTAAAGAGGGATTTCATCGCAAAAAATTGTGTTAAATGTTTTCGTACAGTGAATTTCATTTGACGGGCAATTTGAAGACTTTTACATGAACAATTGCCTAGGGAGGGTTTTTATTGACCAAAGTTCATAGTACAGGCTAAGTTCATAGTACAATCATGTTCTATTAAAATTACTACTAGAAGACATTTTCAGATTTGCTACGGAAGGAGTTTGAACACCTCCCTTATCTACGGAATTGGCCACAAGTCGAGTAAATACTACCTACTATTAACAATTATCAAGAAAAGTCACTAAAAGTATTTGGAAAGCGATAATGTAATTACTCTTGAAGATATTACAGCCGTACTGAAAAGATCAAGAAACTCTGCGCCAGGACCTGACAGCATTAGGTACGATGATCTCAAAGGCAGGTCAAACGAAGACCTTAAGGAGCTGGCAATGTTGTTCAACAAGAGCCTAGCGAACGGCAAAGTAGAGGAGGACTGGTTGCATAGTTACTTGATCCCACTACCCAAGCCTGGCAAGAGTCATGCTAAGATACAGGGTTTCAGACTCATAACCATGCAGAATACGATCGGCAAGTTGTTAGAAAAGATTGTGGCGTGGAAATTGTCCCTACATCTAAAAAAGAATAATAGACTACCATCAACATTGGGAGGTTATCGTCCAGGTAAGCAGACTTGGCGCAATGCCACCGTGTTCGCGCAGGACGTTTTCGAAGGTTTTGACAAACGAATGGAGACATAATAGAGTGCCCTTGGATTTCTTGATGACCATAATGTTGCTACTCCAAGTATGTCCATTTGTTGTCAGGTGGATTGTCTCTGCACTTTATCAGAGACAGGTTGTTCTTAGGTGTGGGAGTTGGTCTTCGCCACCAACAGTCATAAATCCAGGACTACCACAATGGTCACCTCTGTCCCCAGTACTATTCAATGTGTATACAGTTCAAATTACAAGCTGTCAGATTTCAAGACCAGGGAGAACCATGTCTTATGCTGATGACATCTTGGTATATAGGCAGGGCAGAGATAGAGAAAGAATTGCCAGAAATTTGCAGAGGGAGCTTGATCGCATAGAAGAATGGTGCAGTAATTCTGGAGCTTTTGTTAATCCATCAAAGGCATCGATAACATGGTTGTCCCTAAACAATCACATAGTGAACACGTCCACGCCATCGGTTACTTTGAGAGGGGATGTCCTCGAGAGAACCAGCACAATGAAGTACTTGGGGGTCATGTTGGACCGAAGTTTGAGTTTCAAAGATCATGTTGACCACATAATTGTAAAGGCTTATAAAGGTCTTGCGGCGATGAAAGTTATGGCTGCTGCTCAATGCGAACAGAGTGCTATTTCTGCTGTATCAGGGATTGGTGGTGGCGGTGGTAGAGTACGCACTGGCAATTCTGACACTGTGTCAAACTCAAACAGAAAGATTGGATAGAATCCAAAATGAAGCAATGCGAATAATTTCGGGGTGCACGAGAGATACGTCGGCTCGGGCTTTGCGATACCTACTTGATTGCCCAACTGCGGAGCAAAAAATACATATGTGCAGTGCGCGGGACTACCTAAAAATCACCGCTGATAAAGAACACCCCCTACACCCAGAAATTATCAAAGTGAAAGGAAGTCGACTAAAGAGAGGAAAGTCGTAGATGGGCGCGCAGAGGACGTTATACAGAGTGTCTGCAGATTGGAGGATGTACTACCTGGTGCCGAATGGAGTCTGGCACCCTCAGATTACCCAACAGCCTTCGAAGGAGTAATAACACTCAATAGAGAGTGCAGGGAATGGTGTCCGACAGTGGTCGAGTCGGAGGTGCTCGCTCTGATCAGTGAGAATTCCAGGGAAGGTGTTATAGTTATATATACAGATGAGTCGGTTGAGAGACACATCAGGAGTTCCTGGGCTTTCACGGCTCAAAGGTGGGGGGAGACTATCAGAGAGGAAAGTGGTGCATTCGTTCAGACGACAAGCAGCTTGACAATGGAGATTCTGGCGGTGACCAAACCTTTGCAATGGGTCTGCTCACAGACTGTCTGCGAGCATGCCTGTATCCTCAGTGACTCCATGAACATGATTGTGAAAGTTCAGACGGGGTACGTTCGAGAACAGTGGCTGGATGCAGTGAATAATTCCTGTGTGCGTACAGTGACTTTTATTTTTGTGCCGGGACACGCGGGAGTCCGGGGTAATGAAAGAGCAGATAGGTTGGCCGCCCACGCTGTTACTACGGCTATTGGTGGAGCGATGGATCGGGCAGACATTTTGAATGCCCTACGTGAAAACGCACGAACAAATGACTGTACAAGTGACGATGACTCTTGTTCCATGATTAGAATAAAGGAACTTGGTTTGAAATGTGGTGTCGCTAGAAAGGAGAGTTTTTGTGGGCGAAAAATAATGATGGTTAATCAACAACGTACTGGGACTGTCAGTCAACGTGTAATGGCGGATACACTCAAGGAAAGATCTGAGCACCTATGGACTTGTCCGGAGTGCAATGACGATGATTCAACGACTAACTAACTAACTCAGAAAAGGGACGTTCTTCTCTATTGTAAGAACAACTGCTGGCGCAGAAGCTGAAAGACCGTATTATCGACAACGATTTCTAAGGCAGAAGTTGGAAAGTCCCCATATTCGAATGAGGGCGCATCATGGACGGTAACTTAAAAGAAACCAGAACCGGCTGAGAAAGCAATAACAAACTACTAAAACGTATACAATGAAACTCATGATGACCACAATTACGCGTCAAGGATCTGGCGGCCGGTCCACCACGCAGGATAATCATACAAACTGGAGTAGAAAACGAGTGAGACATGGGCAATGACATCCGCAATGAAAAGTAAAATATCGGCATTCGAAATTAAATGTTATAGAAAGGTAATAAGAATATCATGGATAGGAAATGAACCGATCCCCGCAATGTCCTGAGCATAGAAGACTAAAACTCTTCAAAATGATTAAAAGTCGTAAAGCTAACATATTTTGGACATATAAAATACACAATGGTTTAGAACGTTTAATCATTGATGGAATTGCTCAATGAAAGAGAACAAGAGGCATACCAAGACTACGATGGACACAGGATATCGAAGATTTTGTGAACATGACACTGGCAGAGGCTGGGCACCTTCCACAGAAATGAGAGGCTTGTAGAGTGACAGAGAGGACAAACATTATGTAAAGGACTCATCATAGAGAGAGAGATTCGCTAGGACCCTGGTCTTCTTCGTCTTCTGCGTTCGTTCTCAAACTCCTGCAGATTAGCAGGATGTAGTCCGGAGAGCGGAATGCGTTGTGTCATGGTTTACAGCATTGCTGCGATATAGGACCCTGGTCTTATTTATATTGAATATATTGATATTATTTACATAATTTTTATGTTATTATAGTCACTGATTATATTATCTGAGGTTTTTTAACAGGACGATCTAAGATTATTTCTAAAAGTCAGTGGCAACACTGATACGGTTTTTCCCCTGCTATAATCCGTATCACGAGTTCTGTTTCTGTCTTATATTTCTTATATTGAAACCTTTATTAGTTTTATCAGTAAAAACTTGTAAAAGATCAGTCAGTCACATTTTCTTTTTGAGCTTGAATTTATTTTAAAATTATAAAATGTTGTGTGGTGGAACAAGTGAAACTAAAGATGCTACAGATGAAATACAAGCATTGATAGATACGGTAGGAAGTAGGCGTTATAAAATAATTAAAATAATATTATATATATTTATTATTATTATATTATTTATATTATTAATAATTCTTAAGTCTATTATAGACTTATATATATATATATATAAATATATAGTTTAATTATTAATTCCATTCTGTTAATTTATAGTATTATATATTTTTTAGTTCGAATGATTATGTTTAAGGATAGGGCCTAATTTACAATGAACGACAAAATCATGCATAAATAACAGCAGATAAAATGGTTTGAACATCTTATGATAAGACTTATCAGTGAGGATGAATGATCAACTTCTCATAAGACTTTAATTATAATATGGAATCAGGATTACATACTATGATACACTGTATGTAAGACAAAGCCAAGGACTGACCTAGGAACAGGTGAATAGACAACATCAAGACCATCCAAAATAAACATGACCACACCTCAATCAGACTAACACACCTGGCTCTGGAATGCAGACTACATCTCCTTTACAAACCCCTACGCTCAACGGCTAGTGTCGAGGCTATGGCAACTCCACCTGGGGATAGACAATTTACAATGAACCAGAGAATTTTTTATAATTGTCTTACTTTTTTGTTAAAATCAACATCATTAAATCGTTTCGTGTTAATTATGAGACTACTATCTTATCTAAGCATTTAAGATTCTAAACATTAACTGACCACTAATAGAACTGAATGGGTCACTCTTCTCAACAACACTCAGAACATTACATGGATATACTGTCCAAGACATGCTGGGGTCAGGGGAAACGAAACAGCTGATGTGTTGGTTGGTAAAGCCTTGGTGAATGGCACAGACATAAGAATAGACAGGATTTAATTGATTTGCAACTGACTGGGACACTGAGCTTATACACTTTTAGATGGCTGACAGAGTGGAAAGCAGAGCATATATGGGAATGCCCCAAGTGATGCTTGTTCCTAATCAAGATGAGATGGACGTAAGTTCATATTATAATTATTCTTTCCATGGACAGGACATTTCATTAGGCTGGAGTAGAGTTAAAATAACAAAATAAATACCAACATATTTTAGATTTAAAAAAGGAGTGAGTGCAATGAAGCCCCAGAAAGAAGCATTGGACTTATTGAATTGAACTTTTGTATACAACTTTAGAATATCCATAACTAAAATATTATGATAGATGGTCAATAAGATCAAGATTCTGCATTTTCTCATATAATAATTTTATTGGGTTTTTTTAGCCTTAAAAAAATAATGACCTACATATTAGATTTTACAGTTCAGCAATTTCATTATCTTCACACATACTGAACCTGCTTTCTTTTTGGGCAAGAACTGTGACAACCAAGCTCTTTGTGTTTGGTATTTAATCTTCATTCACAAGCCCAAGGGTAAAAGTCTTGCCCTTCATCATCACCAGAAGCAAGGGCATCTAACTGCACAAATTGTGTGATTCTAACTGGACAATAGATTGGCCTACACCTTGGGAAGGGGGGGGGTGGATTTTACCTAACAAAGTGGTCTTCTTTTTGGTGAGATTTTTACCCTTCTTTGGAAAACCATGGGGCTAGAGGGAGGTGTGTGTTTGCTTACTTTCCCTACTACTAGTCATGTTCTGATGTGGGATGTAGGGGCACATATAAAAATGTTATACAGAGAAAGAAACTGCAGGACCTGGTATTTTCACAGTATGTGATATATAAATAGCAATAATATACTAAGTTTCTTTAGAATCCATAATATGTAGTTACTGCCACAAAAATGAAATCCACAGACGTAACTTGGAACAGGGCAATACATTTTTGCTAATCACTGGAAACACATAATAACACACTAAGTTGACATTTTTACTAAAACATTTTTTTCAAAACTACATACACAACAAAAAAATGACAAGTAATAATGGCACTATTGACATTCCCATGACAGAGCAAAATATAGGTATAACCCGGAGGGTTAAAGCTAGAAGGTTAGAGGTGAAACAATACAAACAGAAAATGGACAAAATAAACCCAAATATCAGTGAACCACGACAAATAGAGAAATGACGGAACAACATGATATCCATACGACAGATGGGCATTGATTCCAAAGGGTTAAATCATGCCAAATAGATATATTTAGAGGTTCTCTAGTGCACAACTGGTCCAGACATCAGAAAAGAATGACTTAATGGTCGTCACCTGAGTATCATGTGCACACCGATGGCCTGTGCCATTAAAGTGATTCTTTAGAATCCAAACTGGCTGATAGTTGCGGTGGGATGGATGTCATCATACACCCACAACCTTTCCCTCAGTTGACATATATTTTTAGAAATATTTTTGTAAATGTTGCATACCATTATATCTGTTCTTATCATCACAATTTTATTTACGTATTGTAGGTCCGTCCTGAATTGGAAGCAAAAGTTGGAAAAAGCTTTCCCAAATACAAGGCAATCTCATACAGCAGTCAAGTAGTTGCTGGCACAAATTTCTTTGTAAAGGTATTGTTACTGTGTTCCATTTACTTCATACAACTTTTATAACATCTGTAGGAACTGTGATTGTGTAGTTGCTAAAATACTCACCTGTCAAACAGACAGCTTGAGTTCAAGGTCTTTGGGAGTTAGAAAAATAAACTCATTACGTCTTCGACTATGCATGTGGTTGCGTCTGTGGGCCTCACCAATGGCCCACTAGACATACCACCGATGCAACTGAAAACCTTAGTGGATGACATGCCGTTATATTGAGGTTATCTTCTTAGAGAAGCTTCATGACACGTCATCTATACAATTATGCTTTTATTTTGTTGTTGAAATGTGTTTCATGTTTACCTGACTATATATGTATGCACCCTCTGTGATTGGGAGGGAGCCAGAGATTGTACTGTGGAGCACTGGGGTGGAGGAAACTGACAGCACTGTTTTTTCCTATGGCTGAAATCCATCATAAAGGCACAGTGACTCAGGACGTGACAATCCTTTTGACTTGAACATTTGGTTGCATGACTGGAGCAATAGAGAAGTTCGGTATAACCAGCAGTCAATTGGTGGTGGGGAATGAGCACAGTGAACCCTATCTTGGCTACAGTGGCTAGGAGCAGTGCATAGGTTGAAACCTACCTTCCTGGAGGTGTGATAGTTATTCTCTGGCTCTGTCCCGGGGTGGGCCAAAAATCCACAGACTTCCCAGCAATATAATGCCATTTAATGACATTAGGTCAAAGGGCATAAGCCCATGGACCGTTGATCAGCAACCAACCAATCAAACCAACGTCTTCGACTCAACCATTAGGAAATTAATATAATTTTCCTAATGTTCTACTAAATAAGAAAATCATGCTACATGACTTTATAAAGTGTATGACATACCACTATGTAAGTTTTATATCCTTACTAAGTAGAAAGAAATTCTAGTACAAAAACACTTGGTAAGTCAAATATTCTTCTTCTGTGTTCATTCTCAAACTCCTGCATATTACCAGAATGTAGTCTGGAGAACAGAATGCATTGTGTCATGGTTTACAGCTTGGCTGCTATATTTTCATGCACCTTTCAGCCTGACACATCCAACTTCAGCATGGCTTCTGAGTCATTTTACCTTCTTTGGGAAGGACAGCCAACTCAAGCCCCTAAACCTCCTTAGTTGCCTCTTACGATGTGCATGATAGGTAGCAGTGTCACTGCTCTTTGCTCCCTTCTCAGATCCTGGCATTACACTGGTGATAAGTCATATCTGTTATTCAATGCTTCCTAGAAATACATGGGTATGACAATCTGTTGACTGTGTCTGTCTGGATAAGCTATAGAACATTTTTTGGAGAACACAGGGAAACTCTCTAAATATTGCAGTGTATTTTTCCATTGTTGAGTATAAAAATATTAGATACAGTTATGCTATGGGTTCAGATGCAGTAAATTGTACAGCTTCCACTTTTGCTGTATCAAAAGAATGTTGTATGTGTTATGACTGCATGTTATCATCAGCACACACCAGACTAGTCCATACGTGCTCTGATTCACCATGTCAATAAATCCATCGGAGTGTAGAGGCCGACATTTCCAACTGACTGCTGATTTATCAGTATTTCATATATCTATTATGTTTCTCTTTATGGGCTGGTCTGATCTTTACACCAATCTTGTGCAGTCTTTAGAGAGACCATGATTCATTCTTTTGAAAAGTCATGGAGGCACCAATCACAATGAGAGAACTGGAGCATGCAATATCCAAATTGAAAATGAAAAAGTCCCCTGGAGCTGATGGAGTGTCCAATGAAATGATTAGAAACCTGGGAATTGCAGCAAGAGCAAAGCTACTGCAGATCTTTAACACAAGCTGGTCCACAGGTAATGTACCACAGGCGTGGAGAGAAGCAATAATGATACCACTCCTCAAATCAGGAAAAGATAGCAACATAGTCTCCAACTACAGGCCCATCAGCCTCACAAGCTGTCTATGTAAAACAATGGAACGCATTATCAATCTTAGGATGCAGTGGTACCTTGAAAGTGAAAACCTTCTGGTATCACAGCAAGCAGGTTTCAGACAGTGCTACTCTACTGAAGATCAGGCAACCTACCTCTCCCAAGAGATTGAGGATGCCTTCCAAGAAAAGAAACTGGTACTAGCAGCATGGATAGACCTCAGGAAAGCATTTGATAAGGTCTGGAAAGAAGGGCTCCTAAAGAAATTGCGAAATTGCAGGGTTAGCTCAAGAATGTACAAATGGGTAAAAGCATACCTGCATAATAGAAGAGCCAGGGTACAATTAGATGGTCGCAAGAGCAAGAAAGTTCTACTGCGTCATGGAGTCCCCCAGGGAGGAGTCCTGTCACCCACACTTTTCTTGGTTTACATCAATGACCTAGTTGCTGAACTACCACACGGGATCAAAGTGGCAATGTATGCTGACGACCTGGTGATCTGGTGCACGGAAGAACATGCAACAGTGGCCACTAAACAAATACAAAGAGCTATCGATGCCCTAACATTATGGGCAAATAGATGGTGCGTCAGCATTAACACAGATAAGTGCAGCACTACACTCTTTACCCTCTCACCAAAACAAAAAGCTGGTCATATCAAGATAGATGGAGAGCTCTTGAAAGAAGACAAACAACCCACATACCTCGGAGTTACTTTTGATGATAAGCTGACAGACATGGAAGCAGCACATAAACAAAGCAACAACAAAAGCCAGAAGGAAGTTGCTATCCTGAGAAAACTAAGTGGAACCACATGGGGAGCCAGTGGAAATATACTCAGTAAAGTTTACCAGCAAGGCATAAGACCACACCTGGAATATGGTTCAGCTACGTGGTGTCCTGCATCATACACCACATTACAAGATCTAGATAAAGTGAAAAACCAGGCACTTAGAATAATGTTGGGAGCAATGAAATCAACACCCATAGCAGAGATGCAGAAAATGGGAAGAATGCAAACACTTGGCGAACGAAGAGACACAAAAGTACTAATTCAAGCAGAAAAGTTTCAGTGTATGCCAAGTCATCCAATGAAGGAAAGATTCCAAAATCTAGCAATGGGGCGACTGAAAAGGAGCAGCTTTATCCATCAAGCTAAACGACTCCGTAGACAACTTACAGACCTACCTGAAGTTGACAGCCCCTTAAGGTCTGTACCAGAACAAACCCCGTGGAGTGAAAGTCATGGAATGCCAATATACATTCAGACCCATGTGAAAGGAATACTAAGCGAGGATGAACAGAACAGTGTGCAGCGAAGGACAGTCACCCTCAGTTTCCTGGATGAGGAATATCCACAAGATATATGGGTCAGAGTGTACACAGATGGGTCAGCACAGAATGCTGTGAGGAATGGAGGTGCAGGTGTATATATAGAATATCCACACAAGCCTAGAGATACAATCAGAACACCAACAGGAAAATTCTGCAATAATTATGATGCAGAAATCCAGGCAATTAGTGTGGCAGCTAAAAAACTGCTGAACTCCTACTCTGGCCTACAGCCTGTGGTATTCCTGACAGATGCAAGGTCAGTGCTTCAAGCTCTCCAGTCTGGAAAACTAACAGACTTAAAAAAACTACTTAGCGAATTGTCTTACCAGTATAGGATAACCATGCAGTGGATACCCTCTCACTGTGGAATACCAGGAAATGAAAAAGCAGACCAACTGGCTAAAGAAGGTGCTGCCGAAGACCAACCAGATATACCAATCACCTACCATCAGAAAAAACAGATGATCAAGTCAATAAGAAAGCCACAAACACCAACACAAGATGACTATCACATTATGAACAGACCAGAACAAGTTATAATTCTACGTCTCAGAACAGGACACAACCGACTCCGCAGTCACATGTATACAAAGTTCAAGATTGGCAACACGGCCATGTGTACATGTGGACAGGCAGCACAGAGTGCCAGACATATACTTCAAGAGTGTTCTGAGCATGAAACTCTGAGGCAGACATATTGGCCAGAGGAAACAACACTGGAATCAAAGCTCTATGGGACACTGTATGAACTACAAAAGACAGTGAGTTTTATTAAGGAGACAGAATTACAGATATAGACATGTTTCAAGTGAACGAAAGAAGAAGAAGAAGTATGTCGCTCATTCATAGTGCAACCATCCGATTTTGACCTTTGAAAGAAGCATGGACTAACACAGTAACACCCCCTGCTTAGAACAGATTATTTTGAAGTATTCCTGCCAAAGGAGAATGCTTCCTGTATTTTTTATTGCTGTGTGTTTAACAGTGCAACTACTTCATTTCTTAGAAGTTTTGTCTAAATCTGCCTTTTTGAACTGCTTCCAGATTTTTCTCCATTTCTTATGCAAGTTTTTTTCTCCTTCAGTCTGCCTGTTTCAACTACTTGTGTGAATATGTTCCAGATGTTCCCCCATTTCTTATGCATTTTTTTATATTCCAGGTCCAGCTTGATGAAAATGACTTTGTGCATGTGCGTATTTTCCGTTCCCTCCCACATGCAGGAAGCACGGTCACAGTTCATAGTCATCAAACAGGAAAGACCAAAGACGATCCTGTAGCATATTTCTAAGATGTTATACAACTTCTTGAGTGATATGATGGAACAACTCATATTATCCTTGTATCACTGAATCTAATATTAAACTCAAAATAAATTTATCTTGTTTAATATGTTCTACTATTAAGATCTTTACAGACACAAATATTCCAGTTTTATTATCTGAATTTTTAAAATGCCTTTTAACTTGAGATGTTTGTTTTCAAATGTTATCTCCTAATTTGTGCATTTCTTGCATCTCTGCATATAATTTACTAAGATTGTTTCAATTTATAAATAATAAATCTGACTTTTACATTTTATTATGAGAGTGATATAAAACATTACAGGAAAAAGTTCTGCCTATGCAACAGGAACATTATTGAAAGGAAACAATACAATATATGATGATTTACATTATCCTTTGGAATAGATTATCAAGACAGGATATGTGTATAATAATGCAGTTTATATACAGTAAAAAGTTAATTTTACCCACATTATTCTTAATTTTGTGTTTGAGAAAATAGTCTTTTTTTCTGTGTGCTAGATATTAATTGTTATGTGTGTTTTGCAAAATGGTCATGTTTGAAGTCTCAAGAGAGTGGACACACAGCATAACACTGTCACATATTAGATTCCACATTTGTAATCATACTAATTCCAGGAGAATCCCATTCAAGGATTTGTCAGAAAGTAAGATACAACTCACCTGTGTGTGCTGCCGAAGTATGTTAGAATCTGAGATACAACTTACCTGTGTGTGCTGCCAAGGTATGTTAGAATCTAAGATACACCTCACCTGTGTGTGCTGCCGAGGTATGTTAGAATCTGAGATACAACTTACCTGTGTGTGCTGCCAAGGTATGTTAGAATCTGAGATACAACTCACCTGTGTGTGTTGCCAAGGCGTGAAAAGAAAACAAAGAATACCAATACTTATAATGATTAAGAAAATACCTACTTCTACTAATAAAAATATGATACATTCAATTATAATAAAATGAATAAAGACAAAAACAATTTAACAAACATAACAAGCAAACAATTAATAATGCAGAAAATAATATTGAATTTAAAAAAATAATAAAATAATGAACTGACCATGTAACAGCTGTGTGAAAGACAAAAAAATAATTAAACTAGTTCTTCATGATCTTTCATGATGTACACAATTTGGGCAATAAGTTCAAGAATAAATTTGTGCGCACCATAACAAAATTTCACTCTATGAAGAGATGTAGAAGACTAAGACATGAAACCAGGAAAATATCTAACCAAAGGTAAAGCCTGAAACAGGGTAATGAAGTTTTGCTAATCATTGAAGACATACATAACTCACACACAATTCAATGTTTTGACCAAAAGGCCTTTGTCAAAATTATGTACATATATACATCAAAAAATGGCAAGCAGGAATGACAATTGATGTTCACATGACCTAGCAAAATGTGGAGATGACGAAGGATTGAAACTATGTCAGAGGTGAAACTACACAAAAAGGAAATATGCAAGATGCACCCAAATACATGTGAGATGAGACAAACAGAGAAATGACGGAACTCGATATTCATAGGACTGGCACTCAATGATTCTGAAAGGTTTAAGAGTGCCAAATTCATATATGTGGTGGTTATCAAGTGTAGGATAGGTCCGGTCAATGAGCTCGGGATTAGAGAGTATTTTAAATGAGTTGGTAGGGCATGGTGTGAGGAGCGAAAACAATATATATTATGGGTAGGAACACATATTGAACACAGAAACAAAATGACAGTGCAAATGAAAACACCAAAGAGGAAGACAATAGTGATAAAATGTACATGTGGGAGTATGACTAAAAATTTAAAAAAATTTGATTTCAGTTCAAGAGCTTTGATCTCTTCTCAGCATTGTGCCATCTATTGTCGCATTGCCTGCCAATAAGTTGGCTCTCTCGTTTCCTCTGACCCCAGTATGACCAAGGTGGTATATCCATGTAATGCACTGTACAATTGAGTTGTTCAATAAATAAACCATTCCTTTCTGAGCATGCATTTTTCTATCTTGCGCAGCATGCTTTGAGAGTCTGAGTATTACCACGTGCACTGATGTATCAGTTATCAACCGTACTGCTGTAACTCTCTATCCTCATGTTCGATTTGACAGTGGAATATGCTGAAGATTTCTCAACCAACTTCACGCCGTTTCTGTAGGAAACAAAACCCCATCCGTTTTTATTTGTGTTTCTGTTAACGGAGCCATCTGTGTATATAATTATGTCTTGTGATTTCGAGTGTAGCTGGGTGAGTTCATGCACTGGGACCTGACACCCGTCCATTTTTGACATGCTTTATCTAGTTTTATTATTACTTTAGTCAGTGATTTCTTCTCAGTGTCTATCTCCACCCATTCACTGCCCTTTCATCTCTAGTTTCCTGGTTATGCGTCTAGCAACAATTCTTTCCAGAATCCTACCGTATACATTATGCAGTGTGATGATGCGTTAACCTTTTATGTCCGTAGAATATTTGCCTGGTTTCGGCACGGGTATACGATAACTACGTAGCCACTCCTCTGGTTCTGTCCTGTTTTCAATGATCCATGTATGCATCTCCAGCAAGCTTTAACCATGGGCATTTAAGTGTACACAATAAGCGGACTTGAAGATAAACGTCGCCTCAAGAGTCAGTTGTTACTAAAAAAAATAGCCATTATTTGACGTAAGATATTTTGCTAAGTTCTCTCGAATAGCCATGCGTGCTTATCCGCGTCTCTCAACACTACATGCTTTCTAGCTGAATTCATGAGACATTTATTCGTTCTTTTTCTTGATTATTCCTGTGTTTTCCATTGGCAATATTTGTATACTTGGAATCGCATGCCAAGACTACTCCAAGTATATAAATAGTAACGGAAATCGTGACAATAAATTATAATCAAAAGCACATCAAATGAAGGTCTGTGCTGTCGAGAGCCACAGCTTATTCATGACAGGGCTCCAGTAGAAGATCTGTTCGCTAAATTAAGTGTGATCCAGTTCGTTTTGATTATTGTTTGTCTTTTAGTTGGTTGCTATTTATTTACTTTAAATCGCCGTTACTATTTTGGCATGCGATTTCAAGTATATAAATGTGTGTTCGTCCATCACATGATCACGATGACCATTTGTTACATCCACTTCTGAAAATTCATTTTGAATTATGTCCATGCCTGATAGTTCGTAGATGGCTATTAAGCCCTATTCAAACTGTAAATGTTCTTGGACAGTTCAGACATAG
Organism: Meghimatium bilineatum; assembly: GCA_034231615.1. Lineage (NCBI taxonomy): Eukaryota > Metazoa > Mollusca > Gastropoda > Stylommatophora > Philomycidae > Meghimatium > Meghimatium bilineatum. Next base: position 35,639,932 of record CM067311.1, on the reverse strand, counting down.
AATGACCAATGTAAACAGGTTTTGGCCTATTCCTGACATTCTAGCTACTCTCCGCTGTTGAGCTGCTGCATTTCTCATCTTTTCACAAGATGATGCGCTCCTTTTGACTGTAGAGCCACATGTAGATCTATTTTGTGTAAGTTTTTCCCATTTATCTTGGTCTATTTTATAAGCTTTCAGTGAGGTCTTAAACGAGCCCTTGTATCACTTCTATTTGGTTACATTGAGATCGTATACCCTTCTCAATCTCACTATAGAGAAGTATCTTTGGCAGGCAATGGTCTGGTATACGCACTAAATTACCTGCCAAACGAATCTGTGTTTGTATCAGGAAAGTGTCAATGCGTGTCTTGCCATCTGATGTTCATAACTTTTCTGAGACAAGTTGTGTGAAAGTGATTGAGTTTCCTCACATGACGTCTATATACAGTCCATGATTCACTACCGTATAACAGCACTGGAAGTACCACTGCTCTGTACACTTTCAGCTTACTGTAGGTTAACTCTTTCCGGACCAATCACCACTATACTGGCTTTATAGTATGGGTCTACAAGACCTTTCGCCACTGACTGGCTTTGATTTGATATTTGATTACTTCACAAGGCTAACTCTAACCTTGTGAAGTAATCAAATATCATCAATGTACTTATATATTAATATTCTGTATCCAATCCCCTTTCCAATGATATATTACACATACACTATTTATCAATATTAGTATGTCAAGTGATACAATAAAAAACCATATAAAGAAATTTTTCTACACCGAAAAATTAATTTGGTCCAAACCTAAAATATAATCAAGTCCTAAAAGAGTGCCATTTCTATGCAACAAATTTGCGTATAATCTTCCGAAAGTGTTGCTTGCCTTGGTGATCCTTGTGTACATTTCATCATCAACGTTGGTATTTTGTGATAAAGTACTACCTAGGTATGTGAATCTATTCATAACTTTCAGTGCTGCGCCATTTACCTTTATGAGGGCTCGAAATAGCTTTTGTCATGTGCTGGTTGTGACATGACTTCTGTTTTCTCTGTGTTAATAGTAAGTCCAAAGCTGGAACAGGCTTTGGAGAATCTGTCTATAATATTGTGTAGATCAGCCTCAGAGTTGGCATTTAGGGTATAGTCATCAACAAATAGAAGATCCCTGATTGTGTGTGGGTTTTGACTTCGGTATTTGCTCTGAGCGCCGCAAGTTTAACAATTTCCCATCTATGCGATATATGATGTCTACTCCCAAGTCCAGATCTCTGAAAGCATCATGCAACATAGCAGAGAACATGACGCTAAATATGGTAGGTGCTAATATTCATTCCCGTTTTACTCCATTTTAGACTGGAAACATTTCAGATATATAAATAGTAACCGACTAAAATGCAAACAATAATCAAAACACGTAATGAACTGGGTCCTAATTAATTCCGCTAGGAGGCCTGCTTTGTCGAGAGTCACGGCTTATCTCATCATCTTGACTGATGCGACGGATAATTAATTGATCATTTCGAGCATACTTTGTGTCTCCAATCAAAGACAATCATGGGAAAGTCGGATATAACAAGATAAGTGGTGCTTAACGCGTCAGCGTGAAAGACTCATATGACTCCGGAGTATTTATTTTCTACCTTATACCTAGTGAAAATTGGATCAACACTAGAAATCTCGAAGGAAATACCTCATACGTGTGATACATTTCGAGACCCTGTATCTAGACATCTATGTTAACACGGCAGAGATTATGTGGTGGGATAAGCAATCTCACGTTCTACCTCATTAGTTACCTCTTTCGTTATGCATGGAATTGTTACTATCCCTTGCAACCGTCTCGGGTCCTTGGAAGTGTTACTATCCTTTGCAACCTTCTTGGGTCCTCTAACACACGCGTATTACATTACTGTAAATCTACTTTTACTCTCATGGTCTGTATTTAAAAATGTTGTTTTACACTCGTAGATCGTGCTTGCACATTTGCAATATCCATATGCCCCATCCAGCCTGGTATTGATAATTGGGATTATCTGCTTAATAACATGGATTTATAAGAGTGGAAAACTATGTCTGATATTCACGAAACCTTGATATAAATCGTATGCAACATCTGGAGCATCTTGTTATTGCAGCTATATTAAACATCGATAAACCTGACTTGTTCAACATTCCTGGCAGCCCGCTCTTATTGCCAGGTACGACTAATCCATTATTTGGTTTGGTTGCTGATAATATGATATTCCCAATACTATGTTCGAGCAGTTCATATTGGATGTAAAAAATATTGGTAAAATGTAGTTCTAAATTATTCAATTTGGTGTTAAAATATTGCGCATTTATTGTGAGTAGGCATTTATTATTTCTTTTATAGACTGGAGGATGTTCGGTTTTGTTATGGCGTTGTCATTTCAAAATAGATGAGATGTAGGTATGAAACATTTAAATAAGAATACGAATTATGAGCAAACTTTTTTTCTGGACTACATCCTACTGAAAATATAGGAGGACCATTGTCGTGCTACAAGAGAGATCCAGTTGAAGCTTGAGAGTGAATGCTGAAGAAGAAGCAAACTTTACCAACGTATTTTCCATGTTCAGTATACAAAACCTAAGATGACTGGAGCAGATCGTGGAGATGAGAGATTGTAGAATACCAACGTTTGGAAATTCGATACAACGGTGCGTGGAAGCGGAATATATATCTGTGATACAGGCGGCAGATACGTCTTCTATAAGGGGAAAATGGGGGAGAGGTTTACCTTTGAAAAAATAGAATTTCTTTGATTTCATAATTTCTGCGTTATCATGAGATTTTAGGGATCTAAATCATTAGAAGGTTGGTTTGAATCCCACCTGCTTATCTCCGGGCCTGTTGTGTATGATACGAGTCATGAGAACATGTGACATGGATCGTGTTATGTGGAGGAGAAAGATCAGAAATTGAGTAACAACAAAGGAAAAAGTGATAAATAACTCAAGGGTTACACACTTGAGAAAACATGATAGCTCAAAAGTGATCCTGAAATTTCTTGTGCATACTGTGGAAGAATATGTTATTTATGTGACTGGCCACAGCCACCATCTTCATGGATTGTAGACTATCTATCTATAAAACCGTAATGTCTTAGCGGTATCGCATCGGATGCATCAAAACACAGACACCCCCCCCCCCTCCAGAGATTTCTATCTTCAACAATGCGGACGAGTAAGGAAAAAGTATTGTCTTGTACAATCCTTGATGTTGTTTTTCAATGCTTTTATTTGACTTCCTCTCCTTCTTTCAACCTCGACGGCTCCCTTCAGTATTATTTTTGACAAGGAATCATATCCAAACCATACTTGTTTTGCCGTTTCAGTATTGAAAACAATGGCTCTTGTGGATATGTATGCATCTCAATTTTATTTCTTACGTACATATTTGTCGTATGTTCTCTTTATGAGATTTATAGAATTTTTAGACTATGTTCCCTTGTTAAAAACATGACAAAATAGTATCGCCTGGAAAGGTAGGGTTCCAGGCATTAATAATATCCCCCTCCCCAGATTTTCTGCCAAAAGGTCATGGAAAACATTAATTTACAAAAAGAAAAGGGACAATGAAAAGGGACGAATGATTTCTTTTTTAAAAGCCTCCCCTATTAATACTATCTACAGCCTTGCAGATGAGTTTACTTCAGATGTGTTTAGCAATCACCATCAATTTTATTTTCATTAAATTGAATAAATACATGAAAACGTAACCGTTACGTATGCTTATCTAGTTTGCCACATAACAATTTTCAGTAGCATATCTTAGAACTTCCACTTTATACACAGATTTCGATTGTGCCGTGAAGTTCGTCAAACATTCTTACAGCTTGAACTTGTATATGGTTTGTGCACTGTTTTATCCAGAACTATAATCCACAAACTAAAATTCGATAGTGTGCATGCGCCAATAAGTACTTACTTTGATCGGTAACTTCCTTTGAACATCAGATTTGGGGGATTCTGTGCTGAATTAGAGAACACTAGTATCGTATCATGACAACTACACTCAAATGGGTCTCCCAGGACACACATCATCTCACGGTAGGCAGTTTATAGTTTAAAATAATTGTTCTGATAAAAATATAAATATATAGGAAAATTAAAATGTATTACTGTGTGTATTTATGTAACGTGTTAACTTTTTATGTACCATTTCTGTAACGTGTTAACTTTCTATGTTTATTTGTAACTTATTTATTTTCTGTGTATTTATGTAACATATTAATTTTCTATAAATTTCTGTAACGTGATACTTTCTATGCATTTCTGTAGCATGTTTACTTTCCGTGTATTTATGTAGCATATTCACTGTTTAACATTCGTATTATTTGATTGATTCGCCTACCGTGGTTAATGAAACAAAATAAGCAACTGACTACAAGTCGTCGAGGAAGACTAACAGTAGAACGATTCATTATTAAACTAATAATAAAATATTAAAAATTATTGAAACTCAATGTAAATGTAGTGTCGACCATAGCATCTCTGTATATATATATATATATATATATATATATAATCAGGACACATTATACGTATCTAACAAATCCTAAGAGACTTGATCTACATAACTAAGGAATATATATACTGATCAGTAATATCTTACAAAATGTATTCCCATTATTTACTCATAATCTTAGAATAGTGTTGCCATTTTGGTACTTTTCTCACCAGATATGCTTCTCAATTTTAAGTCAGCTGGTGCTAAAACTTTGGAAATAGCGCGAGAATGCTGGTTATGAATAAGAGTGCTTTTCTATTTTAAAAAAAAACACAACTTTGCTGCTATTTAGTGTTTTTCTTAATTTTCGGGTCCTTTTTGTTCGCTGTAACACGATAATCTTACTGTGACCTTGCACATCTGTTTTATGGTCATACATGTGGACTAGCTAAAAATCGACTAGCATTCGTGATTGACAGCGCGAAGCCTCTCCAAAAAGAAGAGTTAAATCCCTTACTCATCAACCAAATTCGTGAGCTCATAGCCACAAGACTTCATTATATCTGCGCTTGCTCACTCTGTATTCAATTATCTAAACCATCTGCTGCATTTTGCATGACTGTACAGAAATCATGTGTTTGAGAAATAATGATTTTGTATCTATGTTGTGCAATAATTTGCTTTATTTTAACAGCATACGTGATATGTTTGAAATATCAACACTGCTCATTGTATCCCATTATGAATTTCCAGACACTTTACTCCCGCAGGTTGCCACAATAAAACAGACTATAATATATTGTATTAATATTTGATTGCGAAAGCTGGAAAATAACAAAAGTACCGGAGAATAAATTAAATTCAATCGAAAAAAAATGTCTTAGAAAATTCTTAAATATTGGCTGGGAAATATTTACGTAAATAATTAGTTAAAAAAGATTACAAGAACTTTTGTAACAACATCAGTGGTCAAATACAATGAAAATAAGACTGAAATGGTTCGACCACCTAATGAGAATGAACGCTTATTGGCCAGCGGCGAGAGTATACCACGTGAAAATGGAAAAGACAAGATACAGAAGAAGACCAAGAAGAAAGTGGATTGAAGGAGTTACCAACATTCTGACTCGACAGAGTATTATTGCATATCAAGCGACCAAACGTGCCATAGTCCGAAAACCGAACGTCATTCAATCCTGCGAAGTCTTACAGCAAAATCATAGAAAAGACAACAAACAGAAGAATTCAAGTCAAACAAGCCAGTAAGAAGCGGCTCAAAACAGCAATGTCTCTAAAAGAATAAAATGAAAACAATAGATTTATATCGGACATGTATTTAGAATGAATGATCCTAATAGAATACCTCTACAAGAATTAAAATGGGTGCCGGATGGCAAAAGAAAAAGAGGAAGACAAAAAGAGACTTTCGCAGAACAACCATCAAAAACCGTATGACTGACTATATTTCGTAACAGCAGGCAAGAATTACACATAGTAGCATCATATCACTCGAACTGGAGAGCTCTGTTGTATGCAACGTATTCGGCGCTGACGGAACATAGGCAAAATACAACCGATTAACGCATTAATTAGTAACAGTGCACAGCGTTACAGGAGAGAACATTCATAATCATCAAGGGTCATCTCAACAAAGAAAGTTAACTGCAAAGAACCTCTACCATTTTATGTCCTTTGCCTTGGTAGTGCGCTGCTAAACTATATTGTTTCCCTCCCATTTACATCTCTTACTCCCTCCTGCCCCTCCTAGACTTTAAGACTTTCAACAAGGTGCCATGACAATATATCCAAGATATTTTGTGTGATTGTTATGTCCATTAACAGGGATGCTTTAATTGACAGCAGGTCTAGGCTGGGACCACCGATAGGCGGAAAGATAGAGTACTACTCTGCTGATCCGCCAGCTCATGCAGCTTGCCTTGTTCCAAATGTATTGGTATTACCTCTGAGGTTAACAAGGCAAGCAGAAAGTGGGATTATGTTGCATGGACAACACATTATCATTATATTTCAGATCAGGCATTTTCTATGGAGAAGTATATTCCATCCCTGACATTATTGGGTCTCGGAATGAAAACGGCAGATGACAGTTACGGGTTATAAGAACTTGTCAATTGGCGTAGACAAAGTGCGGCACCCAGACAATGAGTGAATGACTACTGGATATAGTTGAGTAAAGATATTATGAATGCTAGTGACAAATATAACATCAGAGGTGTGTTTATGAAGGGATATAGAAAGCCATCCGTCTGAAATTAAAGAAGATTGAACCGTTGAATTATTTATCTGGAGAGATCATCGCTGGTAAAATGAAGCAGATGGTAGAGCACTATATATATATATATATATATATATATATATATATATATATATATATATATATATATATATATATATATATATATATATATATATATATATATATATATATATATATTCTAATAAGACTAAGCTAACAGATATGCTAACATCAATATTGTGTTTATTCGAATTGTTTTACAGTCTCCAGCATTATAACTCTGTATAATTATTACATTATTACATGGATCTACTGTCCAGGTTATGCTGGAGTCAGTGAAAACGAATTAACTGATGTGTTGGCTGGTAAAGCCTTGGTGAACGGCACCGAGATAAGAAAAGACAGGATTGAATTGATTAGAGCAGTCATGGATACCCTACGAAAAGACAGGAGAAAGTCTAACGATACAATGTATATATTCAGAGAATGGGAGTGCTGGGAGAAAGTGCTCCCTTTCCGGAAAGATCAGAAAAGCGCGTAATCAGCAACTGACTGGGAAACTAGCTTAGACCCTATACACTTTCAGATGGCTGACTAAACGGCAAGCAGAGCATATATGGGAATGCACCCAGTGCTGTGACGCTTGTTCCTAATCAAGAATTATATATAAGAACAAGGGAAACAGAAGTGACTGTAACAACTTTAGATTCATTTTACTATAATGCACTGTTAACAAAATACTTGCTAGAATTGGGCTAAGAAGACTCAAAATTCTTGATGGTGGGATCTATCATGAATGACAATGTGGTTTTTGTGGAAACCGATCAACCACAGATGTGATTTATAAAGCATCCTCTGTTTGCTTTCAATTATATTACAAAGATAATCTATTCAGTAAGTCGTTGAGTTTATTCAAAGCAGTAAAACAGATCTGCCACCAACCCTCCTAAGTATAGTTGAATCATTCTACACAAAAATGACAACTTTGATGGTGTTATTTCATAATAGTTTGTGATGAAAAGCGGCGTAGAACAATTGTCCATTCTTGTATAGATGATGGCCGCTAAAATGCTCAAAGGCTGAAAACCAAAACCAGAATAAAGAAGTTCCAGATAATAAAGCTGCTCTCTGCAGATGGCGCTGCAATTACGGTACACTCAAAGAAGAAACTGCAAAACTTACTGCCTTTAATGATTCATGCAGTGCATTTGGACTATCAGCAAAAAGAAGACACAAAATACTCGTATGACACGTGCTGCCGGAAAACATCAAATTACTATTAATGGTGTTGATTGAGAAAGAGGTATTGGGTTACCTTTCATATCTAAGTTTCACAGTCAAAAATAACGTATCACTGAATCAAGAAATAAGTATAAAAATTGGTAAAGTATCTACAACAATGCAACAGACTATCGAAAAGAATATCAAGGATCAGAAACTTAATTATAGAAACAAAATTCATGTTTTAAAAGGCTTGTGTCCTCAGCATCCTCATCTACGACAGTGAAGCGTCGGCAACATATAAGCACCAGGAGAGACCACTAAACATCTTTCATGTTTTTACTTACTGTAAAATTCTTGGAGTTAAGTGGCAGAACAAAGTCACTAACATTGATGTATGGGAGAGAACCGACAATAGCACAGTTTTTTTTTCTATGTTCAGTCTGCACTGACTCATATGGTTGGGACACACTAGAAAGATGGAAGAATGATGGCATAATACCGAAGGATCTACTTTATGGAAGTATCACTGCGACATGAGGCATTGATACGGAACCATTGGAACATGATGCCATGGATCGCCTTGCGTGCACGGAAAATATCAAGAATGGTATAAATACAACGGGTAAGATGATAGGCAATAGTTCAAGGTTTTCACGTCTAAAAATACACAGAACAACACACGATGTTACAAGTGAGTCTGTGATTTCTTGTAATTACTATGGAAGATTTTTGTTTGCATCTCAGTGTCTCTTGAGTCACATCCATCCTCGCCATGGATAGTAAATTATATTTCTTATAGCAGAACAATAATACTATCTTGAGGAAAAACTGAAGAGTGACTACTTGTTCATTTAATTATTATTTCTTTCATACGCAGTGCTGTCAGATTATCATTATTTTCTTCTCATATTATGAAGTTCCTAGTCGTCTATATATCCACATCTCAAAGGCATCAATTACATATTCTGTTTGTTTATTATGCATTTCAGAGCCATACATTAATATTTTAGACTATCTGTAGCATTTTATAATTATCATTTTTAGTTTGTGATTAATTTTGATGATCATGTGAAATATAGTTCACCTGTGTGGCAACCAGGTTATGTACTTCTAGTTCAGTATGCAAATTATAGGGCTGCTGTCTTCTTCCCAGGTATGTCGTAGACTAATGAGAGTCAGGGATGGACTGACAACCTGTCACCTGTGAAAAATTTTGTCACTGTATATCTTGTTCTGATTTATTACTTGTGTATTCAGTTATATGGTCTTTATGGATGACGAAGCGATGCAGGCTAGCGAAAATTCCATCTTTGCTCTTCGATGACAGACTCCGTTGTGGCGTGGAATGCTAGATGTACCATTACACAGATGGGTCAACAGATCTGACAGTAGAATGATGAACTAGTTGCCGCAGACGTGTATGCTACGTTCCTGACAGTTGTGATGATCCTGGGATACGGCTGTACTGCAATGTCTTCTTCAGTAACGACATATGCAACCATAATCCCCCCTCCCACCAACACAATCATGCATAGAGACAACAAACCGTATACATGTTCAGGTGTAACCCCAGCTTCTCAAATGAGAAAGGCCTGTACTTTTGTCAGAAAAGTTATTGGCTGTAAAGACTGATGTTGTTGTTTTTGTCCTTCCGGCATCTCACTTCCATATTTCGGTTGGACACGTTTGTGTGTTGCGATCATTTCTATTCGTCGTCTTTTGATGTTTTGTTCGCATCTTGATAAAGGCCTTTTAGTCTAAACGTTGAATATGTTTTGTGTATTGTAAAGTGTATGTTTTCTTGTTTGCATATCATAACCCCCTAGTTTTAGTGATAGTCCGTCGTGTCTAAGTGAGATTTTCTATAAACCTGTGTTTTGCCTAAGTACAATGACTGTCAAGAGTCCACTGCTAAAGGGATTATTTCGTCATCATTGTAAGAGATTATTAACCATGACACAACACATTCCATTCCTTGGACTACATCCTTCTAATCTGAAAGCGTGCGAGAACGATCGCAGAAGGAAAAGAGACAACTAACAATCATTTATTACGGCTATGACATATACCAGAAGGTTTACTCTCTCTATGTACCTTTTTATTGATATTTTACTCGTAGAACAGTTCTACCTTTTTCTCTAAAATCTTACAGTTGTGAAAATGTAGCACGCAATACAGATCGATTGTTCCAAATTCTTCTCTGGGCAGTCTGGTCACAGAGAGCATTCTCAATTTAGAACGCAGTACGTGTTTCATTATATTTATGTGCTTTTATTTTTCTGTGAATGTACAGAAAGATTTCGTGTTTGGTCGTTATCAATTTCCCCATCTTGATAATAGCAAAAGAAGTTAAAAGGAGAATAAGAATGGCTAAAAGTACTTTCAATGACATGAAGAAAATATTAACATCTAAACAAATTACTAACGAGATAAAAATGATAACTATAAAAGGCTAATTCTATTCTATATTAATGTATGGCTCAGAAATATGGACAATGAACAAACAGCTAGAAGACAGAAGGGATGCCTTTGAGATGTGGAATTATAGAAGAAAAGAAATTCATGGAAAAAGAAGGAAACGAACGGAAGCTCTAATAACACGGCACATGAAAAAGAAATATTAATGGAAATAAAGATCAAACAAATAAAGTATTATGAACATATCCTGCCGAAGACGGATGTGTTGGGCCATTGGCGCATATAAAACGGTGATACAACGCATTTCCATTATCTGGACTACATCCTGCTGGAAATTTAATAGGACCATGGTCCCGCTACAAGAGAAATTCAGCAGGAGTTTGAGAATGTACGCTGAAGAAGAAGAAGAACAATGAGACATGATACATTGTTGAAGAACTTCCTTGAGGGTATAGTCGAGGGGATGCAAACAAGACGTAGGCAGAGATACAAGTGCGAGAGAAAAGCGATGGACAAGTTGCAGTATAGCAGAGTGCACCACCAAGGCAAGAGACAGTAGATGTCGGAGGTTCGTTGCAGCCAACCTTCGTTGCAGAAATGTCACTTAATGATGATGATTTAACAAAACGCTCTGATAAATAAACACCATGGTTTAACAGTTCGTAAATTACTCATTGATACTTAACTGTTGAGATTGGATGACCTCACTCTCGATGTCACCAGTTGCAATCACCAGTGATGGCAATTCAATCAAATGAAATTTGATCATCAGTAATCATATGCAATCTGATATTGACGGCAAACTCATATGCCTTATATGGAAGTTGTCGAGATACTAACAAAATGATAAATTCATGTGCATTGTGTGGAAGTTGTCGAGATAAAAAACAAAACGACACATTCTGTTTCACACATCATCAACGCACTCTTGCATTCTTGGAGATTCACGCATTCTTGGAGGTTCACGCGTTCTTGAAGGCGTACCCATTCTTGGAGGTTCACATATTCTTGAAGATGTACACATTCTTGTAGGCTCACAAGTTCTTGAAGATGTACACATTATTGGAGATTCACACATTCTTGAAGGTGTATACATTCTTGGAGGTTCACAGGTTCCCGGAGGTTCACATATTCTTGGATATTCAGACATTTTTGACAGCTCAGACATCGATAAGAACGGACGTTTTGTGAGTAAACTAATACTCCCATTTTAAAATGTCTGCACCTAAAAGAACTAATCTTATAGACGTGTTTAATATTACTGTATACTCTGAATACAAAGTTGAATATGATTTGGAAAAGTAAGATCGTATTACAGTGAAGAAACGCCACTGGACATACATCAGCCACATACACAGAATGAAGGAAGACAGAATTCCACGACAAGTCTTCATGTGGACACCAGAAGGGGAAAAAGAAAACAGGGAAGACCAAAAAAACAACAACGCTCAGAAGAACATTTATGATTGAATTAAAATCAACAGGGATTAATGCACAAGATATGCAATCCCTGGAAACTGACCGACAGGCATTGAGAACTATGACAACCGCCCTATGTGCCAAATTTGGCAAAAGAGGAACTGACTGACAGATTACAGTGAAGATTAATTTATTCAGATTGCTAGCGCTACGTATACTTTTTTTTCGGATGTGGAAGTTGAACACTCAATATAGAGATAGAAAGAAGGATTAAGGTGTTTTTTTTAAAAAAAAGTGTTTCAATCGTTAAAATAACTATATAGAACACAAGACAATATATTTGTCCGGCAGCAAATAAACAGACTTGCAGGAAATCAAGAAATACTTTTCGGCAGTGATGAAACGGAGCAAACTTGTTTATTTTGACGTGTAACACCACACGACTCACTTCCTAAAATTATTTTCAAGGAACAGTCGAGGGTGAAATGAGAAGAACAGATTAGAGAAAATCCTGGATTGATAACATCATGGAATGGTCTAATCATGATGTTTCTACACTTCCCCGAATGGCTGAAGACAGGGATGTTTACAGGGCTTTTTGTGCTGATGTCTCCAGTATTGCACCACTATGACCCTGATGTGGTATGAGTCTTATTATTATAATAATAATAATTATTATTATTATTATTATTATTATTATATACTCTGAATCCTGAGCAAACCAAATGAAAATGATAGGAACCGACGAACATGTATCGAAGAATAGTAACACTATTACCTATCATGCTTGTCGCAAGAGACGACTAGGGGGTTGGGGGAGTGGAGTTGATTGTCCAATCCAGTAGAGGGTCAAATGAGACAGAAGCTATGCTGAATACGCATGCGTCACGCCAAAAGGCGCAAATATTGGAGCCCAGCTGTAAACTATGACAAAATGCATTCCGTTCTCTGGATTACGCCCTGATAATATGCAGAAGTTTGAGAACGAATGCAGAACAAGACCACACTGACTTCACAAGATAGAAAAATACATACTCACGCACAACTGCATGTAGACAGAAGATAAAATCTCGAATACTTCTAAACAAAAAAATTGTTTAGTATGACAATAATAAGTTGAAAACTGTGGATACATGGGGATTTAATTTGCGCAATATTTGATCGTGATAGTTCAATACTGGTTCAGAACTAACTTAGACATGGGGAGACGAAAAAATAGCTAGTTATTTTGTTCCTTTAGTACCACAAGAGTCACATATAGCAGATTGTCCTTGCGCTGTGGTCCGCTGCTTGTACTGTAGACGACCATATACAATTTGTGGTCGGAAAGTCTTGAGATCAAAAGAGTCATGTAGACTTGTATGAAACGTCGACAAATCTGAAACATACAAAAATTTAGCAATTTTTTCGCCCCTACGTAGCAGGGGGTCAATACTACGCGGGTCCCGAAGAAAAGCAACACTGTTTAATCTCCCATGCATTTCGTAAGAGGCAACTAAGGTTATGAGGTGGAGTTAACAGTTCCATCCTATATAGGTCAAAGTGATCGTGAATCGTGAAGCCATGCTAAAATCGGATGTGTCAGATCGAAAGGCGTAGATATCACAGGAGAGGTGTAATTCATTCCGTTCTCCGGATTACATCCTGCTAATCTGCAGTAGTTTGAAAATGAATGCAGAAGTAGTAGTCATTTTTTAAAGTCTTATATAGCCGGGAGTAGCTGGAAAGTTGTATCTATTTTTCATTTCTTGCCTTTAGTATTGTTTTGTTTATTTGTAAACATATAGATTAATATTTCTTAAAGCACAACAATAACATAATCGTCTGGAGAGACGAAATGTACCTACGATATTTACTTGAATAGTCCAGTTAGAAAGTGACATGTATATATAAGCATATATGCATATATATATATATATATATATATATAAGCCCTATGTATATTTATAGGCTTATATATTTATATATAAATTCTATACCAACTCAAAATGCTGTGTTAGAACATAAAAAGGCAACTCAGAATGGTTCCCTGTGATTACTGGTGTTAAACAAGGCTGCCCTATGTCACCATTACTATTCAATATCGCAATTGACTGAGCTATGAGAAAAAGCACATCCAACACAAATTTAGGAATCACATTTGGATAAATAAAACAACATTAGAAGACCTGGATTTTGCCGATGATCTTGCACTATTGAGTGAAAACCATCAAGATGCACAAACAAAAACTGATAGATTAAAAGTCATTGCAGGACAAATAGGTCTCCAAATCAATTCATCAAAAACAAAAATTATGGACTTCACCAATTCACCAAACGAAATTACTTTAAATGGACAACAACTTAAAATAGTACACAAATTCTCCTATCTAGGAAGAAAATTAACACTCGACGGTGATGTCATGCCAGAAATTACAACTCGCATTGCCCTAGAATCAAGTGCATTTAACAGACTGTCTAATATCTGGAAGTCAAAGTCAATCAGCACACGCACGAAAATGCGCTTATTTAATTACTGCGTTATTCCGGTGCTATCATATGGATGTGAGAGCTGGAAAAGCTCTTTATCTTCAGAAAAGAAATTACTGAGTTTCGAGAACAAATGTCTTCGTAGGATAACTAACACCAATTGGAGTTAGACTAAGATTGGTCCCATCATCATTGTGCCTTTGTTGGCAGGCAGCACAGACAGCTGAATATATCCTGTAAGACTGCAATACACTAAACCAGTTAAGGGAAGAACACTGGCCCACAGAGATGGATATCCACAGAAAGATGTATGGGAGCACTGAGGAGCTTTCAAATACAGCAGCATTTATTAAGAAAACAGGACTTGCTGTGTAGACATGTCAAACTCCGAACGAGAAGAAGAAGAAGACCAATTGGAGTGAATTCAAATCGAATGATAAAATCAGAGAGGAGACACATCAAAATTTCATCACAGATGTTATCAGAAAACGCCGTTGGTCCTACATCGGGCATGTCCTACGCGCAGACACCAACAGAATACACCACCAATCTCTTGAATGGATACCTACAGATAAAAGAGCAAGGGGTAGACCGATAGAAACACTCAGAAGAACAATACTTAGAGAAAGTAAAACAACCAATATTCATACTATTCAAGAACTGCACAGAATAGTTTTGAGCACACAGAATTGGAGAGATCTGACCTATGCGCTAACTTCAGCGCAAAAGGAAAATGAATGAATGAATATATATATATATATATATATATATATATATATGTATGTGTGTGTGTGCGCGCGTGTGTGCGCGCGTGTGTGCGTGCTTGTGCTTCTGCGTGTGTGTGTGTGTGTGAGAGAGAGAGAGAGAGAGAGACTTCGGCTTTGTGGCGGCGTGATACAGAGCTCATCTATTACGGTTTTGGCCAAGGTGCCGGTACGAATCCCATCAAAGCCAAGTGTGCATCCGGACGGCTCAGAAAGTAATGGCAAACTAGTGGACGTATTCATATTGCCTAGAAATAACAATAGCCAAAAATTTCTGACTAATGGCTATTCATCAGGGAAAGAATATGTCACATGATATATATATATATATATCATGTGACATATTCTTTCCCTAATGTTGTCTTCATCATTGATACTCTGAACTCCTCTCTGTCCCGGGCAAGCAGGTCTGCATTGTCCAGAGACACGTGCACACATTCTTCGATATCGCTGGTCCATCGTCTTCTTGATCTTCCTCTTCTTCTCTCGCCTAGTACTCTGTCCTCTAGAATCAGCCTTTCGATACCATCACGTCGCTTTAAGTGTCCAAAATAAGGTAGCTTACTTTTTATGATGGTATTTAGAAGGCACCCTTAATTTTGTTTCAATAATTTGAAAATGTCAATGTTCTCCTTTTTCTCTGTCCATGACTCGTAGAATCTTTCTGTAGCACTTCATTTCAAATTAATTCATTATTTTGGGTATTGTCTTGTTTAAAGTCCGAGTCTCGCACTCATATATTGCCACTGGGAAAACATATGATCTTAATAAAGGTTAATTTAGTGTTCTTATTACTACTTTGCTCCAGCTTTCTCATTTGTGTTGATTTGAATGTTGTAATTGCGAGTCTTCTTCTATTCTCGACTGAACAATCACCAGAACTGTTTATATTTGCTCCGAGATATTCGAATTTGTTTATATATAAAATTGTTTCCTTTATGTGCAGGGTTGAATGACGATCGGTTTTCGTACTATGGTACGTTTGATCGCTTGATATGAAGTTATATTGTAACCTCTCAGAATGTTGGTATCTCCTTCAATCCATCTTTTTTTTGGTCTTTATCTACATCTTGCTGTATTTTCATTCTCATGTTGTATGCTCTTACTGCTAGCCAATATCGGTTTAGTCTCATTAAGGGGACAACTATTTCATTTTGCTTTTTAATATATTTGACCACAGACGTTGTTCAAACAGTTCCTACAACCTCCTCATTCCTCATATGATCTCTCCTTGTTCTGTTTGCTTCTTTTCTTTCTCAATTTATACGTAGTAATCTTTCTCTCTTGGTCTGTAGTTATGGTACTATATGACATTGATGGCGCAATGGTGATAAGAGGATTGAAATTATAATTAGTCTTTGGGTTTCAATCGGGATAGATGTGTGGTCTAAGATTCATGTAAGTTCATACTATACGAATTTGGCTATGTTTAGTTATAAACAGTGAATTCTAACAGAAGCTAGAGTTTTAATTGTTAACAATTTGCACTGCAAATTTCTTTCAACATATTGATAAGTCAAAAATTTTTCTTTCTTGTATCGTTGTTGCTTTATATTCTATCTACATCATAAAGGATATTGTAAATACTTTTTTAAACGCTGTCTTTTATTATTATTTATTAGAAGTAGTTGTCGTTAACAGTGGTAGTTAAGTACTAATGTCCAGCTGTATTTCTGCTAGATAGTGAGGTCGTCTTGGACAGCCAAGGTTACTGGTTCGATTTAAGCTGCAGACAGTTGGGCAATAGGATCGTTCCTAAGCGATGGTAACCTACAGATAAAAAAAACAATTAATGTTGTGACAATAATTATCATTATAACATTATTACAACTAAAGGTTGGATTGATCACTAAGCCTCTAAATAAGATAATTAGATATGAGACTAATTTTTGTTTTACGTAGGTTCTGTAAGTTATGAATACTTGAACTCTAACCTCCCTTATTTCTAATGGTCATAGGCACTGCTGTAACAAATGCGGACTCTCGACTATGTTTTTTTTTTTAAAAAAGGTATGCTTTATCGATAAGAGTCTTCAATTCCTAACAACAGTATACGGTTGTCATGGCAGCACAATGCACGTTTTTCATGTTCACAAAAAAGGTCATGATATCGCGCGAGTTACAGGGCACTTCCTGTTGAGATATTATTGTGACGTCATGCATACAGAAAATGGCGGATAGCTCAGAGCCAAATGGACTAGAACAAATAGGTAATTATGATCTGTATTGTTTGCATGATGTCGTATACGTCTTTTTGTTTTTTAAAGAGACTTATGCGCAAATCTTATTGGTTTTAGAATTCCTGTACAGCTTATCCCGCTAAGACACGATAATGGTTAATTCCTTTCATTTGATCTGACCACAACTACGACGGTAAACATTAACTGGATGATTAACTTAACATTCAACAATGGCTTTTGGATAAAAACTTATTAGCATTTCTCAGAATTTCTAATTTCATGATTCATCATACTTACTAACAACTGTAACTAATGAAATCACTAATCATGCATACTCATACTTTTAGCACCAGTATGTTCACCATACTTGTGCTGTTTGACGTATAACTTTGTCAAGACGAACTTAATTTTTTTATATGAGCGACGTCGGCTGTTAAAATTTAAGTTTATATTAAATATATTTTCAAAGTGAATAAGAATGACCGTCATGAGAATTTGTGTTGAACTGAACATTCCTCGTCAAAGAGAAATACCCCAACGACGTCGACGAATAGCTCGTTTTTCATATTCATACTTCATTTAGGATACGTCTGTTTACTTTTATGAAGTATAGTTTTAAAATTGTTTCTTCTGCGCTTTTATTTCGCGATTAATCATTATTGAATTTATTTTGTCATAGATTGTTTAACAGATGAAACTTGAAGTCAAAAGAATAATGAAGCTTTGCTAATCTGATAACACACAATATCAAGAACACAACATAGCACACAATGAGTAAGAAATGGCACCAGGGCCATATAGATGATGCGGTTCTGTAAGGAGGGGGTTCTACCTAAAAAGAAAGGGATTCACCCATTTTCATGTGTAAATTCCATTCAGATACCTACCTTTTCTCTAAGTTTGTTGTACCAAAAGTCATGTTCACACTCTTCTCCCCCATCCCCCCATTTACAGGCTTGAATGTAACTATTCACATATTAATGGCTACAACAGATACAATCATAAGTCCTGAAGAGTATAAATAATGAAGAAACTATAAGAATAGAATAGAGATGAAACCAAATAAAAGTTGATGGGATATCAACAAAATAGAACAATAAAAATTGACAGAACATGATATCAAAACATATTAATGACAGATGTTAATCCCAAAGGGCTGGTAGAATTTTGATATTTGGTATATTTACTTATTGTTTTTGGATTTCCAGATCTTTGTTAAATGGTTGAATGCACTTGAAGTCAGCGCAATTCTTGTAGAAATCTCCATGTAATTTTTTACTCGATTAATAGGAAAAGCTATCAGCTATTTGAATTGTTTTTCCATTGAGCGATTTTTTAATTACAGTTAGTAAAACTCATGATCTTAGTAATTTATTACCTATCTTATATTATTGAGCTGTTCTATAATACTATTATATACTACGTAGATGTAGACCAGAGGTAGGTAACCTTTTTTGATTGGTGGATAAAATGTAGATTAATCAGACTGGGATGGGATCACATCTGGGACTGGAATAACAAAAGAGCTCTTTATTTTAAAATTTCCATACATGAAAGTATCACCCAGATCAAAGTAGGTCTAAAACCTGTATTTTGTTTCTAATCACCTTCCAAGTCAGTCATTAAAGGATGTTAAAAGAATTCTTGCCTGTGTTGCCGAGGCCCGAGAATGAGGAATAGTAACACTGTTTAACTTCCATGCATGTCATAAGAAGCATTGACTGTCCATCCTAAATAGGGTCAAAGAGACAAAGTCATGCTGAAGTCAGGCGAAAGGCACAGATATCGCAACATTATGTAAACACATTGCATTCTCAAGACTACATCCTGCTAATCTACAGGAGTTTGAAAAAGAATTCCCAAGTCTAAATTCCATTCATTCTGAGCATCTGTTGCACTTGCACCATAATATAATTTATCTAATCCTTTCCTCTTTATCACTGCTTAGCTTCATGGTTTACAGCTCACCTGCAATAGCTTGTGGTTTGATATTTTATTAACCCTGAGGCCAATATATATAATATTTTTTAATCAGCCATGTCATTAAATATGACATGGCAGGTCCATTTTTTGTTCATATTCTTGAAACAAAATACTATCATTTTGGGTTGGAGATAGCTTCATTTTTGAGTGGGTTAAAGTGATCTAGAAGCCATGCTGAATACGGATGTGTAAAAAAACATAATTATTGCAGCTAAGATATAAATGATGACACAACGTAGTCTGTTCTCTGAACTAGGAGTTTGAGAATGAACACATAAGAAAACAAATGTTATAGTTTAATCTATCTATACACTTTTTAGTTCGCAGTGGTGCATACGCCCCATTACTATAATACTAATATATTCCTTGAGATTGTAAGTGTATCCTTAAGCTTAATAAATCCATTTCAAGCGTTTGCATATTTCTCCAGTTTTATAAAATGATTTCAAATCTAATGGAGTCGTACTGATCCATTTGGTTTGTCCGAGTCCGACCATGACTGTTTGCAATAGAAGACCTCTGCATTGAATTAATTAAGCCTTCATTCGTTACTTTTTTAAATTGTTGTTGTGGTATCTGTTGGTCACTATTTATATACTTGGAAGCACGTCAAAAATAGCCAAGGTGACTCCAAGTATATAAATAGTAACCAATGGAATCATAACAATCAAAAACTTAACAGCCAATGAAGTCCTAATTAATTCTGTGCAGAGGTTTTCTATACTGCGTGTGGTCATGATCCAACCTATCATCAATGAAAAATAACAAATACGGTAAGGACATTTTTCTATGTTGCAGTCCAAAACAGACATTTATCAAGTAATGAATAAACAAATAAGAATTAATTGCAAACAATACACTGGAATTCTCTTACCACTGTGTATCATATAGTAATAATTATTTCTTGATAAAGGTCCCTATTGCAAGCTGTCAACTAATTTTTCCATAAATTTGTATTTTCAACAATTTATTTCAGTATTTTAATTTAAAAAACATCTGTATTTAACACCCACTCCGCCAATAAATTTTTTATTTTTTTGGGCCCATCAATATGTGCTTGTCCAATAAAAAACGTCTGCATTAGCAGTAATCACTGAAGATGTAACACCAAGTGACATTTTTATAAAAATTAGAGGTTTTTTTTCGGAAGGGCTGAAAAAAGGGCCTTTGGGAAAGGCAGAAATCCATATCAATAGTGAAAATTGGTACTAGTTGACACCTATGCTATTGGGTCGCAGGATTACAGCTTAGCTGCGATATGTTTGACCACACGGCACATATGACTTCAATAGGGTCAAACATGTCTCTTCTATAGGGGTCTATAAAATCACTGCACTGACGTCACACATATCTGCATTAAATACTCATAATTCATATGATGTAGTGTCACTACAAATGTAAATGACTTCACAGTTACTATGTAGACGCCTGGTATAAAATACAGTATTTTGTAGTTCATATGTATGCACGTGTAAAAAGGCTAGATTCCTCTTAATGCAAGGGACCCTGCCCTATATCATTTATGTCCAATACAGGGCAACTGAAAAGTGCCATATTATTATCACTGCCATAGGTACAGTTTCAGTAAGGAGGGGTTTCCCTATAAAAAAAGGAAATTTGCCAATGTGTGTAATTTTTGATGAACAAGGCGATGATGTTTTTGTGTGAAACCATAAAAAGGAGGGGTTTTTACCTACCTTTTGTCTAAATTCCTAGTACTAAAACAGCCATCTTCTGATTTGGGGGGAAGGGGGGGGTGTTTGTTTGTGGCATGCTGATTATTGTTAGTGCTAACTAGACTAGTTGCCTGTTTGTGGCGTATCATGCTGGTTACTGTTAGTGCTAATCTTGACTGGTTGTCTGTAGCGTGCTGGTTACTGTTAGTGCTAATCTTGACTGGTTGTCTGTTTGTGACGTGCTGGTTACTGTTAGTGCTAATCTTGACTGGTTGTCTGTTTCTGGCATGCTGTTTATTGTTAGTTCTAATCTTAAACTAGTTGCCTGTTTATGACGTGCTAGTTACTGTTAGTTCTAATCTTGACTGGTTGCCTATTTGTTGTGTACTGGCTACTGTTAGTGCTAATATAGACTGGTTGCCTATTTGTTGCGTACTGGTTACTGTTGGTGCTAATCTTGACTAGTTGTCTGTTTCCAACTTTTTTCAGTGGATAAAATAGAAATGTGGAAGGAATTTGTGAGTTTAGATCAGTATTTCAGCATTGAACTTTGTCTATACCAGGCTTTTGCACTGTCAGTTTTACACCTAGAGACTTCAATTCAAATACAATGCCAAACTCATTCAAAGAACATACTCTGCAGCAACGAAGTACAGATGATCTTTGCTGATATTTGCATTCCAGTCTGGTAACAAGTGTCCGTTTTCTCATTATGGTCTTCTGTGTTCATTCTCAGACTCCTGCAGATTAGTAGGATGTAGTGCAGAGAACAGAATCTGTTTTGCCATGGTTTACAGCTTAGCTGCAATATTTGTGCCTGTTTGCCTGACAAATCCGACTTCAGCATGATCATGATCTAACTCATTTCATATTTGTTTGACAATACATTTCCACACTGGGTTGACAAATCATAAACAGTACAAAAGAAAAAGTTCATTGCAAATTTTATATGCAGTTTATATTTGTGAGATAGTAAAAGTACTTAGTTCTTTGTCTTCTTCAGCATTCATTATCAAACTCCCACTGGTTCTCTCCAGAAAAATTTCCAGCAGGATGTAGTTCAGAGAATGGAAATTTGTTGTGTCGCTGTTTTGTGTGCAAAAATGGCTTGTCTTCGACTGTAATGCTTGGTTCAAATGGAATCTTTTATGGAGGATGTATATTTAATCAGAGATCTATGGAAACTTTCTTCATACATATCTTTCTATTTTTTGCTCTGAGTGTTTATCTGTAGATTTGTGCTTGTGGTGTCTGATTATCTGTAGATTTGTGCTCGGGGTGTCTGATTATCTGTAGATTTGTGCTCGGGGTGTCTGATTATCCGTAGATTAGTGCAAATTGTGTCTTGATTATATGTAGATTTTTCCAGAATGCAACGACAGTTCATAACCAATAACCAGATTTTGTGG
>CM067311.1:34895173-34897673 GCA_034231615.1 Meghimatium bilineatum | reverse complement strand
TTGCTTGTCTGTGTCCTGATGAAGACTTTTTAGTCTAAACATCATCCGTCACTGTGTCTCGTTGTTATGTTTCTTTATCATTTTATTTTGGTAATATGAATACATATTTCTGTTCATTTTGATGATTGCTACTATCGATATGGCTAGAGACGTTCTCCGTTCACTAGAAGTGATAAAATACGGAACGTAGTAGTTACCAAAATCAGACGTGTCGGAACACTTGTACACTTAAGACGACGACACAAAAGCATCTCCACTTCCTGGACAATCTGCTGGAAATCTAGTCGAACTAATGTCCTGAAACAAGAGAGATCCAGTGAGAGTTTGAGATTGAACCAATTAAAGTCATTAAATTGTTGACTAGATTGTAAGACTGTCAGAGTTTAGTAACATCTCTAGCTTCAGTAGAACCTCTTCTGGGTCCGACAACTTCACTATAGCTGCTACCGTTGGAATCTTTCTTGCCAAACATAGCTCCCAGACGTTTGGACATATTGGACAAAGAACTTTTCCTTCGTTTTATGGATGCACTTTTCTGGCTGTTCACCATCTTAGCGTCTCGTAAGAAGGTTTCAAATGCTATAGAGACTCCAATACTGCTTTCTGCTGCCGATACTTCAGAATATTGGCAGCTAAATTCTAGCGCCATCTGAAAGTAACCAAAATAAAATTGACAGTTTGTAAAACTTATAATATTCAAAAAAGCAACATATGAAGAAAATACACTTTTTTAAATGATATAACAAACGTCATCAGCGGACTGTGTTTACTCTCCAAGCCGGTTGGTTTATTAATTCTTGAGACTAACGGGAATTGAACCAGTCCGTTCTACGGCACCAAATCGCCTAGCAACAATTGCACACGCGTTTTTCAGTACTTGACTAACCGCATCTCCAAAAAAAGATTTTGCTTCAAATAATTGTTTATACAAGTAAATTTAAGTAGGAAGCCAGAGGATAATATTTAAAAAAATTGTTGCTAGGCGATTTGGTGCCGTTGAACGGACTGGTTCAATTCCCGTTAGTCTCAAGAATTTTTTTAATATTATCCTCTGGCTTCCAACTTAAATTTACTTGTATAAACAATTATTTGAAGCAAAATTGTATTGTCTATATATGTTATCCATGTTTACAAGAAGACCTATCGGCCCTTGTATAACTAATACGGATATTATGTTATGTGTTTGTTGTTACTGATGATATTTCAATACCTGTACGGGATGTTTGTTGTTGTTGTAATAGTCCTTGTCTCGATTGGTCCGTTCGGGTGACTTTGTGTGCACGATATGAATGGCTTGATGAAATCGCATCTTTTTTTGGAGATGCGGTTAGTCAAGTACTGAAAAACGCGTGTGCAATTGTTGCTAGGCGATTTGGTGCCGTAGAACGGACTGGTTCAATTCCCGTTAGTCTCAAGAATTTTAAAAATATTATCCTCTGGCTTCCTACTTTAATTTACTTGTTGGTTTATTATAGGATCATAGATCTAAAATAAAAGTATGTTCTCACCACTGTTACCGTTGACGTTTTAGAAATAACCCAGATCGTCATGGGAACAAAACCCAGATTCCAGACTATAATATGCATAAGCAGATAAGCAAGATATTCGGCTGTGATAACTGCAGCATTCTGACCAGGATATTATATCTGATGATAATGGCGAAAACTGTGACTGAGATCACGCAGCGAAGTCTGTAAACCTCATCGCATTTCGCTCAATGGCTTACTAGCATGGGCTTGTGATTGAGAGAAGAAGAATAAAAACGAGATAAATTGTAAAACTGGAATAAGAAGTATGATAATGATATTTGAGGAACGTTTTATGAACAAGACGACACGCGAGCTGCGGCAACACTAACCACGTTAGAATATCTAGAAAGAGGATAAAAAGAGTCGGAAATGTCTCATTCAGAGCTTTCACGAGTGAGATAAGAACTTTGATTCTTGTTCACAGCAGACATAAAGGAGAATTTTGATAACATCAGATGAATAACGATCTCATTTATCTTACTAAAGTAAATTCAAGTAGGAAGCACGAGGATAAATGAAAATGATTCATAAGGCTGACGGAAATCGACCAGGTCCATTCTAGCGGCACCGAATCGCCTTGCAACTCAAGTAAACATATTTTCCGCATTTGACCAATCGCATCACCATCCCAGAGAATGTATCTTATTATGAGGTGCAAACTTTAATATCAAACATCGTTTCCGTTTAAGGGAATGACATTGACCACACCATGGTTGAATGTCTCTGCCCAAACCAAGGTTGAATGTACACCGTTCAAATAATGCTGAAAGTCATTGCCCAAATCATGCTTGAATCTACAACGTCCAAATCATGCTTGAATGTACACTGACCAAATCATACTTGAATGTACACTGACCAAATAATACTGAATGTACACCGTCCAAATAATGCTGAAAGTCATTGCCCAAATCATGCTTGAATCTACACCGCCCAAATCATGCTTGAATGTACAAAGAAAGCCAAACATATTT
>CM067311.1:32957673-33012673 GCA_034231615.1 Meghimatium bilineatum | reverse complement strand
AATTGCTAGTCATTATTTGTGTTGCCCCGAGACCTGGACTACGATGCAGTGAAAGGAAGCTGCACAAACCTGTGTCATGTGTGCAGGCTATGTGACACGATTCCATTTGTTGAGCTGACCCGCATGTGAAAGTTTAGGGAAGAAGAAAAAGAAGAGAACAAAACAAAGTATAGATTGATAATATTAAAGATGGCAAGATTAAATGTCCCCACAATCAAACACGAAATTCAGAAAGCAGAGGCAGGGCGGAATATTTGTGTTGCTTTGTGGCAACCATATACAACCTGAATGTTTGGTCATGTAATTTATTATCAACATGCGCCCGTGTGATGCCGGGGCCCTAAAGGGGAGCAAAGAATAGCAACACTGTTTACCTTCCACGCATGTCGTAAAAAGCGACTAAGAAGGTTATGGGATGGAGTTGGCTGTCCCATCCCGTATAGGGTCAGTGACCCACAGCCATGCTGGTCGGATGTGTCAGGCCGAAAGGCGCAGATATCGCAGCAATGCTATAAACCATGACACAACGCATTCCGTTCTCCGGACTACATCCTGCTAATCTGCAGGAGTTTGAGAACGAACGCAGAAGAAGAAGAAGATTATCAACATTATTAGTATACGTATTCATGCAGAGCGACTACATTGTGTAACAATGTAAATGTTCAAACTAGAGTTAAGAACACCCTTCCCGTCTTGATACTATTATTACAAGAACATTCTTCTCTATGGTGAGTTCAGAAGAACATACGCTCTCAAGGTGGTCAAAAGAAGAGTTACAATGACTCGTTAAAGACCTCACTGAAAGCATTTAAAATAGACCAAGATATGCGAGAAGAATTTGCACAAAATAGGGCTACATGGTGCTCTACAATAAAAAAAAAAGGTTGCAGCATCTTGTGAAAAGAGGAGAGATTTAGCAGCCTAACCGAGGATAGTAGCTAGAACGTCACGGGTAGATCGAAAACCATCTATAGTTGCTATCCCATGCCAGAACTGTCCAAGGACATTTGCGATCAGAATATGTCTCACTAGGCATCTACGAACTCATAGTAAAATATTTAACTCTAACTTAATTTCAAAAGTAGATGTAACAAATGGTCATTATCATCATCATGTGATGGACAAATAACGTTACAAGCAATTCAACGTTTCTATTTTAAATTTTTGTCATATAATTGCATAATTCTGTCTTTAAAAACAGTTATTTCGACATATTGCTGTATTTCCCATATTCTAATCCATATAAACCACATTTTATGACAATTATTTTTCTAGTTAATTAAATTATAAAGTGAACTTATCAATAATCTGCAAAATTAATGACATTCTCACCGTGTGTTGTCGGGTTCTGCAAGGGCAGTAAAGGATATCGATACAATGTCGTGCTATACGTTACAGTAAGAAAATGCAATTTTGACATTCAAACAAAAATTCTATATATTTACTTAAATGAAATAAAGAAATAAATCCAGTTTGATGGGGTAAAATATGCACTCAATATGGAAATGATTTATATTATTAACTGATTTAAGTCAAAACTGTTTGAATATAGGCAGAAAGCAAGAGAGAGAGAGGAGAGAGCGAGAGAGGAGAGAGAGAGAGAGTAGAATAGAAATCGGTAATCAATATAAAGGGCTGGTTGCTAAATACAAGTCTGGAAGCAATATTCTATAAAACACAAGCTGCATAATCAAAGTGATTTTATTATGATGTAATATAAATGTAATATGATACTGGATATTCAGTATCGAAATTCAAATACGTAATTTACCCAAAATATAGTCAATATACAATACATAAATGTAATGTATCCAAAATATATGCAATATACAATACATAAATGTAATGTATACGAAATATACTCAATATCATCATCATCATGTGCCCTGCCGGCTGGCGTAGGCGGTCATGGCTCTCCACAGCTCTCTATCTCCAGCATTATGTATCAAGATCATTGTTGTTGCCGTGCCAGGTTGTCAAACTGTCTAATATTTTCTCACGTTGTCATCCTCTGTCTCTGTTGCCTTCAATTTTGCCTGTTATTACTATATTCTCTAAAGCTGCCTGTCTCATGAAGTGGCCATAAAAAGAAGATTGCCTTTTTCTTATATTGTTGATTAAGGTCCGTTTCGCATTTGACTCTTTCAACACCTCTACATTAGTTTTTCTGGCAGTCTATTGTATTCTCCGCATTCTTCTGTAGAACCACATCTCTGTTGCCTCTAATTTCCCAATTTCCTGTTTGTTTATTGTCCAAGACTCGCATCAATATAGTATAGGAGTTATATAGCACTAAGGAAGCTCTCTTCCTCATCTCTAATGACAATGTTATATTACACAATATATCTGTCTTTTTTCTGAATGATGTTTTTGCCTGTCCTATTCTGCTTCTTATTTCTGTTTAACTTCTTCCATCTGCTGTAATCGTTGTACCTAAATATTTGAATTGGTGGACCTGTTTTAATACTATGTCATTCACTTTGATCTTGCAAGGTGTGTTGTTATGTTTCTTTGAAAAAACCATTACTTCTGTTTTCTTGATATTTAGGAAGAGGCATTTCTCTTTACTTTCTGTGACTACTACATTAATTTAATTTTGAAGGTCTTCCTCACTTTTTGCAATTAGAACAGTGTCATCCCCATATCTCAAATTATTTATGTTATGTCCTCCCACTGATATTCCTGTGATATCTGCTATTGCACGCAATATGTTTTCACTGTATAAAGAAAACAGGTCTGGTGAAAGCCCGCATGCCTGTCTGACTCCTTGTTTTATACTCAATATACAATACATAAATATAATGTATCCAAAATATAGTCAATGTACATAAATGTAATGTAACCATAATAATGTTAATATACATAAAAGTAATGCACCCAAAATATAGTCAATATGCATAAAAGTAGTTTCTGCACTCAAAATATAGTCAATATACTTAAAAGTAATGTCACCATAATAATGTTAATATACATAAAAGTAATGTATATAAATATAATAAATATACATAACAGTAGTATACGCAAATATAATTAATATACGGAAAAGTAATGTGCCCAAGTTATAACTAATATGCAAAAAAGCAATGTACCCAATTGTAATTAATATACACAAACGTAAGGTGTCCAAATATAAGTAATATACATAATAGAATTGTGCTCAGATATAATTAATATACATAAAACTAATGTGAGCAAATAAAATTAATATACATAAACGTAGGGTGCCCAAACAAAATTAATATACATAAAAGTAATGTGCCCAAATATAATTAAAATACATAAATGTAATGTGCTGAAATATAATTAATAGGCACAGAAGTAATTTGCCTAAATATAGTTAACATATATAAAAGTAATATTCCCAAATATAATTAACATATATACAAGTAATGTGCCAAATTCGTAATCAGTGTCAAAGTTCACACAAGTAATATGCTCACAGTTTCCAAAACCAAGAGATCTCAATGGCTATTATCATGTTAAATAGTCAATTTTGATGTTTGATAATATCTAGAGGCTGCAAGAAAGTTCGTGCGCAATCCAACTTTCCAGATTGTAGCATTGCAATATACAGTCACAGAGTAAAACGCTCATTTGAGAGACTAATGAGCACGCGGAAAATACTAGGGTATAATGAGCAGGAATGACAAATAAAGAAATATTGCGCAAGTAGGAAATATAAGATAATAATAAGCAGGAAGGAAACAGGGATGAGTGAAAGATGAAAAGCTCGTCGTGGTTGTATGGTTGATTTTATCGCTGCAGTTTTTCCTACACACGATCTGTCTCAAGGGGTAACATACAATATCGTAATGATTTGCCCATTTGTAACTTTAGTCGGTCTTATTTGATCATGATTTGCAGCATTTCCTGGGCTGAATCGATACTTCTCTGAGAGATCTGAAATCCCCCTTATTGACAGAGAAAATGTCTACTCTGCTACGTTCTGAAGAACAATATTCATTTCAGTCTATGATTATAGACACACAAGGTTAACTTTTCTATCTTATTGGTAAGAAATCGTATAAGAACATGACAGTATTATAGATTACAAACGAATCATTAGTTTTAAAGGCAGATCATTAGAATCAAAGGCAAATATTGAGCATCCGGACTGTTCAGAAAGCAATAACAAACTACTGAACATATTTTTATTGCCTAAAAAAATCATTACAGCCACAAAATTGCTGGGTTAGTGGCTACGTTCTGA
Organism: Meghimatium bilineatum; assembly: GCA_034231615.1. Taxonomy (NCBI): domain Eukaryota; kingdom Metazoa; phylum Mollusca; class Gastropoda; order Stylommatophora; family Philomycidae; genus Meghimatium; species Meghimatium bilineatum. The sequence continues at coordinate 33,008,463 of CM067311.1, read as the reverse complement.
GTATGATACGCTACCATTTTAAAGTCTAAGTCGTTTAGAGATCGGAGTAGTGTTTTCTGTGCTCGAGGGGGTGTGATTGGGGGGGGGGGGTGAGATCAGTGTATATATTACGTGCCCAGCGGATCAGAAATTAATGGATGGTATTGCGGGTCGTATTTTGCCCATTATTGCTAAGAATCAGGAAAAGGTAAGAGGAAAATGCAAGAAAGCCAGTATATTGGGGTGGGGTGGGGGGGGGGGTGATATATCACTCCTTCGGAAATCAGAATGACGTTTAGAACCCCAAAAAATAGCCAAAAAGCGAGTAAACCACCCTCCCCTAGATATTTTAAAAACAAAATTTCAAAATATGCCTTGCAAGTTATTAAGCCATTACTCTAACAGATTGACGAAAACCTGTTAGAACCAACCAGCCCATTATTGAATACATATCTACGCTCCCTCTATTTAATATGTTTTCACATGCGATTGTTGGAATTTCTTCTAATGCCTTCATCTAAGCTCTTAACATCTTTGTGAATTTCTTCTGCCTTCACATAGGCCTAAGCACTTGGAAATTCACTGTTCCCGCCAAGCTGTGTTACGGTGGGCTAGCTAGTGCACACATTTTTATCCCTCGGACCACAGAGTGTGAACTGAACTCACAAGACTTAGTATAGAAATGAGTGTAAAAGTTTATATCATAAAAAATAGAACTGGTTTACATAGAAAATGGTAATGACGATTAGCTTTTATTATTGGTGGAATGTTTGCCCAGATGATGTGTTCGAAATTTATCAGCCGATTGAGATATATCTTTACTCACAAGCACGCTTAATTTAAAGGGAACATTTCTTGGCATCCGTGCGAATTTCTTCTGATGTCTTCATCTGGCACTAGGCATTGAGGTCAAGTTTACATTATTGTAGATAACAACTGCTACCTATGTCAAGACATGGAATTACAAAACATGCCTAGAAGATATGTGGTTACGTGTTACTTCATTGTGAGGGATGTAATACGTACTGGAAAACGCGAGTACAATTAAGTCAATCCTCTATGTCTTGTGATAATTTTGATGATTTTAAGTGAAATACTTTAATTATTTTAATTAATGGGATATCGTATAAGTTAGTCCATAGATAATCGTTATTGCACTCCGGAAATGTCTATAGGTGCTCCGATCTCATATTCATTATGTCCTTCAGCATGTGGTAACTGACTCTTTCTGTTCTGTGCTTCTTGATAACTCTTCTTTTGATTTATATATGCTGCTCGTGTCTTGCAACACCACGCTTCACTCCCAGGTCTTGCATTTTAGCCATAGATACGGAAGAGGAAAATACATCACACATCATGCAATTGGCCTAGCTCCTTGATTTAATAAAAAATATCAACTAGTCCAATTAAATATCAATTTTTACTGTGGCAAAGTTGGCACGTCTTGTCGGCTCTTGAATTTTAACTAACTATCTATTGTACCTGTCCTGGTACAAATATGAAAATATCTCTCTTCAGCAGACTTTATCAATAATATCCAGACAGAATCTTTCGAAGAATACTTGAAGAATCAGTATGAAAATAAACACATGTAGCACTCTGAGACTTCAGCCGTATCACTTCTCTGGTCACCACCATCGCCTCCATCATCATATTACTAGTGGTTGCACAGAAGACACCACTTTAACTGTGAATATCCTAGCACCACACAAGAGCCGAACCACAGACCCATCAGCATAGACAATAATATCTTCGTCCAAGGAATTAACACTTATCAGTGTCAGAACTTCTGAATCCATATGCACTGACATGTCATTGTCCTGGTTCCTGCAAATTGTGATGACCATTTCAATAGAAGTTGCAAACATTATTTCCGTTTATATAGTGATCACGTCGGCATCACATATTTAATAGTCATATTCTATGCTTTCTTTTTCGTGTTTTGTGTGTGTGTGTGTGTATGTATGTGCGTGCGTGCGTGCGTGTGTGTGTGTGTGTGTGTGTGTGTGCGCGTGCTTGCGCGCGTGTGTGTGTGTGCGTGCGTGCGCGTGTGTGTGTGTCTTTCGGGGTAAAAAATATATGCGTATTCTGTATAAGACATTAAAATCCACTAAGATGTACAATAAGATTGTATCTGTAAAGTGTACTTCTATGATATATTGTTAAATCTGAATTATATCTATATATTGTCTTTTCTCTGCCTTTGCTGTGAGGCACCGCAGGGTTGAATGACGATCGGTTTTCGAACTATTGCACGTTTAGTCGGTAGATACGCAATAATACTGTGCCGTGTCAGAAGTCAGAACACTCCTTCAATCCACCTTCTTCTTGGTCTTCCTCTGTATCTTGCTGTTTCCATTATCATGTTGTATACTCTTGTCGCTGGCCAATAAGGGTTCATTCTCATTAGGTGGCTGAACCACTTCGATCTCCTTTTTCAATATATTTGACCACTGATGTTGTTCCGTTCTGGTAATCTCGATATTTCTCACATGATCTTTTCTTGTTCTGTTTGCTGTTTTTCTTAGACATCTCATTTCACACGTAGTTAGCTTTCTCTCTTGTTCTTTAGTTAGTGTCCAGAATTCTACAATAAATCAAATATAATGCATCTATTCTTACGTTATATTGTATATTTTTTCATAAATTTTACAAATTGTTTTCATAACTTTTCTTGGTTTAATCATGTAAAAAAAACAAGCGTCAATTTCTAATATTATTTTGTGTAACTTTTGAGGGTTGAAGGAGAAGAGTTGTTGAAAGAAAATATTTGACTGACAAAATCAAGGAATGTTCCGGATTATGAACATAAGTCAAGTCAACAATTTAGTGGCGGCAAGGGTGAAAGAAAAGGAGTAGAAGTTGATAGAAGGTGACGTCAAAAAATACTGTTTATTTCACGGCGAACTATAGAGAGGGAAAGACAACTACTGGAAAACGACCGATCACCAGAGGCCTTTCTTTGCCTATTGACAACAACTCGACAACACAATCCTATTGCCCGTCACTACGAAAGGCTACTTCGTTCTTTTCATTGATTGACGACACGCGAGTAGCTTGACGAACTGACGAGCACTAGTTAGTGTGGTGCTGTTGTTCTATTGAAACAGTAGGTCAAAATGGCGTCGGGTGAGTAAATGCTTACATTTGGTTGTATTGCTGTGATTTTGTTTAATACACAAATTAAAGACATCAGAATTTGAAACATTTTTCAGAAAAAAATGGGGCCCCCATTTTGGTGGAGGGATTAATTTTTTAAAATAATTACACACCCTGAATTCTTGATAGTTGTTGGCTAGCGGGAGCAGCTGCGGTCAAATATTAGCATAGATTGACGTAATTTATGCAACAGGTAGGTTACGAGATTAACCTGCCGTCGGGAATGAAGCTAACTCGTCATATGTTAAGCTGCAGCAACTATTAGGCGAGATGGCCAGTTCCCTTCCTTGCTGTGTTTACCTTCTCCAACTCATACATCAGGTACTCACTTATGAACAACTTATTATTCTTATGATTATATTCCACAATTCACAAGTAATTTTTGATCGGACTATCGCGTTCTCACTTGTGATTGCTGGGATTTGTTATATATTCATCTAAGCCAGTGTTTCCCAACGCGGGTGTCAATTTGATTGTGGGAAATTCGAACAAACATTATAAGGAATAATTCAATTTTTAATATAAAAAAAATATGTATATGTTACATAGGGGGAGAGGGCATCAGAATTTTAGAAAGGCTTAGGTGGGGTATGGTAAAATAAAGGTTGGGAAACACTGAACTAAGCTCATGGAATCTGTGTGAAAATCTTCTGCCTTCACATAAGCACTTGGCAATTCACTGTTTCCGCCAAGCAGTGCAACCGTGCGCTATGGCACGCATTTTTAATCCCGTGACGCACAGAGTTTGTAATAAGCTCACAAGACTTACTAGAGAAATGCGTGTAAAAGTTTATATAGTAAAAAATAGAACTGGTTTAAACAGAAAATGCCGAAGACGATTAGCTTTTTTTTTGTAGAAGATTTGCCCAGATGAAGTGGTGTTCGAAATTTATCAGCCGACGGAGATATATCTTTGCTCACAAGCACGCTTGTCTTAATGGGAACATTGCTTGGCATCCGTGCGGATTTCTTCTGATGTCTTCATCTAAGCACTTGGCATCGAGGTCAAGTTTACATTATTGTAGATAACAACTGCCGCCCATGTCAAGACATGGAATTTAATTTGTATTTAAGAATTTTTGAAGTACTTGACCGTTAAAAAGAGCACGGATAGTGGTGAAGGTTTTCAGAATCTCTTGTAGTTTAATTGTCATTGTTGGTTCCCACATGCAGACCCGATCAAATGGCGATCAAAATAACACGACAAAATCTTATCGCTTGAAGTGGTCATGATTGGTCTGGGAAATAGTTTAGAAAGTCAAAATTGTAAGCTTTGATGTTCTTTGAAACAAATTCGAAAGTAATTTTAAGCATGACTCCTTGCTTTTAACAGATAACAAACACAAAGTCTGGGGACGTGTGAGATTCTGCTTTATTATGCCATTTTCATGTTTTTCTGAACTCCTGAGAAGATAATACAAACGTTAAGACATTCCCTGGTCAAAAAAGGTCACGAGAAAACTGGCAGAAGTAAAAGGTTATATTTTATTTTTCTTTCCTACTGCACGTTTCAGTCGTTGTATGAATAGACAATGCAAGTCCATCTTGAGACTTAGCGATGATTTTTTCATTAAAATTTGGGTCTACTACATTTACTTGGTATATTCTAGGGTGAAGTGAATAGATTTTGTTTTTCTCGAAATTGTCTTTAATGTTTCTTCCTGTGAATTCAATGTTGTGACATGTTCTTTCCAAACGATAGTTTTCATTATGAATGTTCTTAAAATGGTTCTGGGCGAGTTGGACTGTAGCCAAGGGAATATTTAAACAATATGAGATGTTTCTCATCCATCGTCGTCTTGAGCGGCCTTAACTGCTACCAGAAACCATACCTTCCACTGTGAATTTGTCCATGCTCTTGTCTCACTCACTATATATGGTCAAAAGTCATCATCTTTCTTGTTATAATGTTATAATATTGGTTAGGAGTCAACACTCTTCAGTGGTTAACTTTCTTAGTACTTCTTAATTCCTCAATTTTCACTGTCAATGGTATTCTCAAACTCCTTCTGTGTTTCTCTAAATTATGTCTCAATATTTCTTTATATTATATTTGACATTTATCTAAATATGTACAATATTTACCTGTAGCTCTCTCCCTTTCTCCCTCAATTGTATATCAGATTGTGTGTCATGTAACGTGTTCTTTCCAGAACGTAGTCTTCCTTATGGACCACCTGAAATCTCCGCGGTCTCTGGCAAGTTGTCCCGCCTCGTCCTGCATTGCTGAATATCTATTGTCAAGTGACGTCTTTGTCGATCTTTGCCTCTACTGCAATTAATATCATCATCATCATGTGACATAGTCTTCCTAGAACGTGCTCTTCCTTATGGTCTGTGAACACTGCGCGATTCTGGGTGAGCTGACTTGCCGCAGCCGGTGACATGTTTAAACAATTTGATGTATCACTGAAACATCGCCGTGTTTGGTGTCCTCTTTCTCTATTGCCGTTAACTCTGCTTTTAGCTATTAATCTTTCATGCCGTTATGTCTCTTTATATGAATATTAAAATTAATATATCATATTAATCTACCTAAATTTATATGACATTTATTTTTTCAAATTTATCTCTAATACTTTGTTCTCTACATTATATCATATTTTTATTTCTCTAAATTATATAGGATATTTCTTTCTAAATAATTTCTTTTTTAGAGACATATTTCAGCAGAGAGGAAGTGAGAAATGATGGTGGTGTCATTTATATAGAATGGTCTAACGGAATCATACTAGAGAAATCAGTAGCCACTGATGTTCACTCTAAAAATGTCAAAGTAGAGTGTGAAACAATAACAAAAAAAAGACTTTTTTTCTGAAGGAATCAGCCTCACCTTGAAATAGTGATCGTCACCGATATCATATCTACATTAAAATCCTTCCACCCCTCAAACAATCCCCTCTGACGCTTTGAAAACCTTCCACCCCTAAAACAATCCCCTCTGACGCTTTGAAAACCTTCCACTCCTCAAACAATCCCCTCAGACGCTTTGAAACCATTCCACTCCTCAAATAATCCCCTCTGACGCTTTGAAAACCTTCCACCCCTCAAACAATCCCCTCAGACGCTTTGAAAACCTTCCACTCCTCAAACAATCCCATCTGACGCTTTGAAAACCTTCCACTCCTCAAACAATCCCCTCTAACGCTTTGAAAACCTTCCACTCCTCAAACAATCCCCTCTGACGCTTTGAAATCCTTCCACTCCTAAAACAATCTCCTCTGAGACTTTGAAATTCGTTCCCCCCTCAAACAATCCCCTCTGACGCTTTGAAAACCTTCCACTCCTCAAACAATCCCCTCTGACGCTTTGAAATCCTTCCTCCCCTCAAACAATCCCCTCTGACGCTTTGAAAACCTTCCACCCCTCAAACAATCCCCTCTGACGCTTTTGAAATCCTTTCACTCCTCAAACAATCCCCTCTGACGCTTTTAAATCCTTCCACTCCTCAAACAATCCCCTCTGACGCTTTGAAATCATTCCTCAAACAATCCCCTCTGACGCTTTGAAATCCTTCCACTCCTCAAACAATCCCCTCTGACGCTTTGAGATCCTTCCACTCCTCAAAGAAACCCCTCTGACGCTTTGAAACCCTTCCTCTCCTCAAACAATCCCCTCTGACGCTTTGAAAACCTTCCACTCCTCAAACAATCCCCTCTGACGCTTTGAAATCCTTCCACTCCTCAAACAATCCCCTCTGACGCTTTGAAATGATTCCTCAAATAATCCCCTCTGACGCTTTGAAATCCTTCCACTCCTCAAACAATCCCCTCTGACGCTTTGAATCCTTCCACTCCTCAAACAATCCCCTCTGAAGTTTTGAAATCATTCCACTCCTTAAACAATCCCATCTGACGCTTTGAGATCCTTCCACTCCTCAAACAATCCCCTCTGACGCTTTGAAACCCTTCTACCCCTCAAACAATCCCCTCTGACGCTTTGAAATCCTTCCACCCTTCAAACATTCCTCTCTGACGCCATAAAATGACTTCTCTGAACTAAACAACCAAGTTGAAGTAGTAGTTCTTCAAATGATTCCAGGTCATTCATAAATCAGGAGAAATAAGTGACCAGATCAGCTAGCTCAAACTGGAAATACCGACCAACAACAATTCTCGGGACCATTTCCAGAAATGAAGTCCATCATAAAAAACTGTTCATGGACATGGAATGGAAGTCGATTTAATTATGCAGAAAAAAGCTGAGGGTGCCATTCACAAGCTTGAAAGAAAAAAATATTTTTTAGATTTAGCACACGCCACATACTACTCAAACAACACATGTATAGTATATTTGGAATTGACGACACCAATATTTGTATTTTATTCTTTAATTATTGAATAGTTAAAATTGTATTTTGATTTCGTTGTTTATGCTGCCTCCTTACGATGCATCATGATGCGACTAACTATCTGTATCATAGCATGGTACGGCCCTGGTCGAAAGCTATGTGTGTCGACACTTGTAGGGGTCGACAGTTGTAGGAGTCCTTAATTGTGGAGGTCGACATTTGTGGAGGACGACACGTGCTGAGGGCGACAGCTGTGGATGACGCGAGTTTTGAAAGTTGACGGCTGTGAAGGTCGAATTAAATGAAAAGACGGTTGTGAAGGTCGAGATATGTGAAAGTTGACGGTTGTGGAGGTCAAAATTTGAAACAGTATGAAAGTTGACTGTTGCAGCTAACAGGTATCTGGTAGAAATAATAAAGATAATAATTTCAGTGACACCCCCCTCCCTTACAGCAACATGTCACATCAACGAGAATTGAACAAGACAAGCCTGTTTGACATAGTCTCAAGATAGCGAACAAGTTGCAGCAAAGTATCTTCCACATTATAAATCTATCCAACTTGCTGCAGATTACGCCAGCCATACGAGGCTGCTGTGTTCAGCAGATATTCCAAACTTAAAAGACACTATCGAAAACATTCATGTCTAAAAAGAATGAAAGCGAAACACCAAATCAGGATTTGAAAATAAAGATTCAGTATCCAGTGTCTAGCACAGGAAATAAGTGTGCAAACGCGAACTCAATTATAATATTAAAAATGTGCGACAAATTTCACACAAGAATTGTCAATCACCTCGGTTGGTTGCTCAGATGAGAACCTTCGGGAAATCTAGTTTTCATTGCTTGTGTCTTAAGATTTGACCATGATTATCATATATGGAAAAATCATTACACTGACACTGATCTGATAATGCCTGAGTATGAGCTCTTGAATGTGAGGACATTATCACCTTAATCTTTGTTAATCAAATTCTCAAACATATGGAAACTTTGCTGATACTACAAGGGAGGTCAATCTAACGGCCACACTGCAACTGAGCTTAAGTTTCGATGATGTTCTGATTGTTTGTTGGTTACGAACCAGATTTTTGAAACATTGACGACAAAATTGTGTCGGATTCCGAATCTCATTTATATCTCATAAGTATTTTATATCAGGGAGACAGAAATATCAGAGCACTGTTATACGATATCTTCTGTAATGTGCCTCCACAGAAATATCAGAGCACTGTTATACGATATCTTCTGTAATGTGCCTCCACAGAAATATCAGAGCACTGTTATACGATATCTTCTGTAATGTGCCTCCACAGAAATATCAGAGCACTGTTATACGATATCTTCTGTAATGGGCCTCCACAGAAATATCAGAACACTGTTATACGATATCTTCTGTAATGTGCCTCCACAGAAATATCAGAGCACTGTTATACGATATCTTCTGTAATGTGCCTCCACAGAAATATCAGAGCACTGTTATACGATATCTTTTGTAATGTGCCTCCACAGAAATATCAGAGCACTGTTATACGATATCTTCTGTAATGTGCCTCCACAGAAATATCAGAACACTGTTATACGATATCTTCTGTAATGTGCCTCCACAGAAATATCAGAGCACTGTTATACGATATTTTCTGTAATGTGCCTCCACAGAAATATCAGAGCACTGTTATACGATATCTTCTGTAATGTACCTACACAGAAATATCAGATCACAACTATACACAATCTTTTATGTCACTAAAAATTCTGAACCGAAGGAAGGAAATGACCATTATTAGGAAAAACTCTTTACCTAAACACCACAGATGTCGCCAATTATACCTGTACATAACCGTGTGTTGACGGAGTCCGAAAGGGGAGAAATGAATAAGAACACTATTTATATTACATACATATCATAAGATGCGTCTAGGGAGGTTATGGGGCAGAGTTGGCTGTCTGTCCCATCCCGTTTATAGTCAAAGTGATCCAGAAGCCATGCTTAAATCGGATGTGTCATGACAATAGACAGATATCTCAACAAAGCTGTAAACAATGATGCAACGAATTCGGGTCTCCGAACTACATTCTGTTAATTTGCAAATGTTTGATAACTAATATAGAAGTAGAGGAAGAAGAATAATACCTGTACCAGTATATCATTTATGTTATCAGTATCAGTGTATCATATCAATTATACTTGTACCAGTATATTATTTCTGATATCAATTATACTTGTATAAGTATATCGTCTCTGCTATTAATTATACTTGTGCGAATATATCATATCTGCTATAAATTATTCATATACCAGTATATCATTCCTGTTATCAATTAACCCTTTAGAAGTATATCATTCCTGTTATCAATTAACCCTTTAGAAGTATATCATTCCTGTTATCAATTAACCCTTTAGAAGTATATCATTCCTGTTATCAATTAACCCTTTAGAAGTATATCATTCCTGTTATCAATTAACCCTTTAGAAGTATATCATTCCTGTTATCAATTAACCCTTTAGAAGTATATCATTCCTGTTATCAATTAACCCTTTAGAAGTATATCATTCCTGTTATCAATTAACCCTTTAGAAGTATATCATTCCTGTTATCAATTAACCCTTTAGAAGTATATCATTCCTGTTATCAATTAACCCTTTAGAAGTATATCATTCCTGTTATCAATTAACCCTTTAGAAGTATATCATTCCTGTTATCAATTAACCCTTTAGAAGTATATCATTCCTGTTATCAATTAACCCTTTAGAAGTATATCATTCCTGTTATCAATTAACCCTTTAGAAGTATATCATTCATGTTATCAATTAACCCTTTAGAAGTATATCATTCCTGTTATCAATTAACCCTTTAGAAGTATATTATTCCTGTTATCAATTATGCTTGTATCAGCGTATCATGTCTGCTATGAATTATACCTATACCAGTATATCATTTTTTCGGTGATCATCATTGAGTCAGGTTGGGACTCCGGATTCTATGATATATTCTGCTGTCTGTTACAGTTTTCACTTTGCCATACAGATTCTCTTCGAAGCTGATTGGGATGGGCTATGTCATTCTCCTCAGATCTGCATACTGAGGACAATCATGAAAGATATGTTCTGGTGTCATATTCGCCATGTTGCAATTGCAAAGGCAAGTTGAACCTATTCTGAAGTTGTTGTACAGGTGATGTCTCATTTTGTTTTGACCAGTTATGTCTCATTTATGACCAGGTGATGTCTCATTTTGTTTTGACCAGTTATGTCTCATTTATGACCAGGTGATGTCTCATTTTGTTTTGACCAGTTATGTCTCATTTATGACCAGGTGATGTCTCATTTTGTTTTGACCAGTTATGTCTCATTTATGACCAGGTGATGTCTCATTTTGTTTTGACCAGTTATGTCTCATTTATGACCAGGTGATGTCTCATTTTGTTTTGACCAGTTATGTCTCATTTATGACCAGGTGATGTCTCATTTTGTTTTGACCAGTTATGAGGCACAGAAAGATAGTCTAGTCTTTTCTGGATTGTTGGTAATTCCAATCAACGTTATTATACGCGGGGTGGTCTTCTTTTCACTTTTTTTTTTTAGCTGCCTTTGATGATGGTCTTAAAGTTCATTGTAGCTGACCAGATAGCTGTATTTTTTGTGGCAGATTAAATGGGTATACTATTTCTTCTAATGATACATTGATTATGGTGCACACATTTACCTTCAAGATAATTATTTCTTTTATAGTAGATATTTGTCATTTCTTGTAGACTGTTAGTTAACATAAAGCTGTGTGGAAGTAGAAAAACGTCAGACTCATTACGAGTGCTCTCGTTTCTCTACCTGCACGTCTTGTGTATCAGGGATGTCATGGCTATCACCTTCTCAAACCTCGAGGTGATCATCTGAACCCTTCATAACAGCAACATCAGCGCAACAGGTCGTGATCCTCCACCATACCTGTCCTTTCATCGCGACGGATGTTTGTTTTGTGAACTTAATCTGGCAGCAGATATCAGCATCTGTCAAGGGTGCTCTGTTACGAAGCATGCAAACATTAGGTTACAAACAGGCGTATACAAACTAACCCTATTACAGTACATGAGATAGCACTCTTAGTAAGCGGTAGCTGACAGACAACGGAAAAGTTACAATTGGTTTTAAACAAATAAACGGCAGTCAAGAGATCTACTATCGAGGCAGTGATTGGATGGCGTGAGAATATCTATCCCTTTTGTGTCACTTGCATGACAAGAAAGAGATAACGAAAGCTGTGCATGTCCTCTATTGGCTCCCTGTGTCTAAACTGTGAGACGTCTTTATGGCGCTGTGAACGCTAACATCGTCTGATTGATAAATATTACCTTTATAATGAAGTCCGTCATAGTCATTGCTGTCAACACGGAGACAGTTATCTGAATTAGGGAACGCTATTCCAGATTATAACTGCAGTAAATGCCTGATTCAGCTAGACGCCATGAGACAGTGTGTATAAATTTTAAACGTCGTACAATCAGTTTCAAATAAATCTCCATCTTTTTTATATAGAATAATACTACAGCGCCATACTATAACAGAAAAATATTCATCGATAAGTGATAGCAATGCAGTAAAGCTGTAAACTAATAGTAGACACAGAAAACGACAATAATACACTTTATCCCCCGCTTATTCATGATTTTAAAGCTGATAAAAACGACAATAATACCACAAATATAAAAGAAAAATATTACGCAGAAGAAAGAATGTTTTGCTAAGTTATTAAATTTATTGCTTGAATGCTTAAAATATTTCTAATAAAAACAAAACTTTGATGCTAGAGAAATTGCTAGATTTTCTCAGGATTCACAATTGATTAAGTTTGTTATTACATTTAAACGACCATGACGCTAAGTGATCGAGCTTTGGCGTTTTCTGTTGACAATCTACTTAAAGAGTCTGCACATAAAACTCAAGATACTTCAGTAACAGCTGATAGATTCTTATCACGATCGACAATCAGAAGAAATGTGTTTCCACATTCAGAACGTTTTCATGACTCAACCCCGAAGAAGTGCACAAGAAATAAAAGAATCATTGATGTTGATGAAAATTTCAATAAAATAAATGATAGAGTCAACAAACATGCACGACAAGAACCAAACGGCATGATTTCAGACAATGAAACAGACTCCAAAGTAACAAGTATTCTCGACCCTAAGGAAGAAGTGATAAGTGGAGAAGGACTATACACGGTGACGTATACCTCCGGTATAGCTAAAAGACAATGTACAGAAGACACTGATGAATGCAGAGTTCAATTCACTGGTAAAGAAAACCCAGAGAAGAATGTATCATTATCGAACTCTCATTTGGTTAACAATTATACAGTATCACCGTCTAGTCTTCCTCTGACATCGTGTTTTTGTCACGGCGATGTACCATTCTGCCACCATCCTGGAGTTATATCAGTCCTTGGTAAGTTCGATTTTATTTTCTTTCTTAAGAAATGATGAATTGTGAAAGAGTAATCTAATATTAAAGTCTAATTAACTGTTAATCTAACGGTGAAATTTAGTCAATGATTAACATAGCATTAATCTAACGGTGAAATTTAGTCAATGATTAACATATCATTAATCTAACAGTGAAATTTAGTTGATGATTCACTAATCATTAACCTAAGAATGAAACCTATCACTAATCTAAGAGTGAAATTTAGTCAATGATTAAAGTAACACTAAGCAGACAGTAACATTTAATCAACGATTATTATAGCATTACAGAAAACATTAATCTAGCAGTCAATATAGAAGAGGAGCAGTTTATTGGTGTCTAGAAAATAGTTTCTTTAGAAAACCGGCAAATATAGTTCTTTGAAACATCTAAATCTAAAAATGAAGTATAGAAAACGAGTAGTTTAATAGTGGTCTAAACAAGTAAACACAACATTTGTTTGTAGCAATCAATTCCTAATTGTTGTTGTTGCCATCAATGCGTGATACTTTGTGTGTCCTGATTTTCAAGACAATATTTACGTTCAGCAGAATGCAATTGCTTATTGAAAATAGTACTTACGTAGAACACATGTAATGTAGTCTTACTAGACGACGACTAACTTTTACAGACTATCACTGTCTGGTAAAAATATAACTGACAGTGTACATGACAAAATCATAGAAATAACACTACACATTAGGCGTTTCGACCGAAAGGCCTTTGACAAGGTAACATGGACATTTACACACACACAACCAAAAACACGAATAACGAGTAGAAACGACAGAACTAACGTGTCCCAGCGAAAAATTGAACGATGAACGATGAGGCTGCACAATTGAGTGGAGCGAAATTTAATTTGGTGTATTGGCCGTCTTTCTCCTTCTACATTTGTTCTCAAATTCCTGTCGATTTAGCAGGATGTAATGCAATTATATTCGTTCGGCAGCACATAAACATACTTGCAAGTTATCAAGAACCACTTTTGACAGTGGTGAAACGGAGTTAATTTATTTGACTAGACATGTAACAAAACACATCTCACTTTCTAAAATTATTTTGCAAGGAACAGCCGAAGGTGGACAGGAGAAGATGAGAGCAGAGAGCATCCTGAAATGATAACATCAAGGAATGGTCTGTGCGATATTTTTCTACACTGCTTCGAATGGCTGAGGAATGAAGTGTTTGGAGAGTTGTGTGCTGATGTCTCCAATGTGGCACCCCTACAACCTTGACGGGATATGGGTCTTATTACTATTAGTCTGGACTGCGTTGTATCATGGGTTACAGCTTGGCTGCGATATCTGCCCCCTTCGGCCTAATACATTCTACTGCAGCTTGGCTTCTGGGGTAACTTTATCATTTAAGAGATGGGACAGCCAACTCAGGACACCCCCCAACAACCTCAGTCGTCTTTTACGACGTACATGGCAGGCAACAGTGACAGACAGTCACATACTCGCTCTCTACATCCCCGTTAGACTCCTCTAAGCCAATGCTTCTTAACCTTTTTTGAGACCGGTAAAAAAGTCTATAAGTCAAGGTCTGGTCCAAACATGGTCTATATTCACATAAATACCTTTATAATTCAAGAAGCTCTCGCGGCCCGGTAGATATATATAACCCCGGCTCAACGATTGAAAGAAAAATATATAGGCATCAATTAATGACTAATAATCTAGAGCAGTTATTCTCAACATGTTTGAATTGGATTCCCTGAGCCATGACGAAATGTATTGGATTGTTTACCCTGATATGTCTCATATTGCCAATGTGATTGCCAACCCGGCTCAACGTATGGGAACAAAACGAGTATAACATCATACAGTCCATAACCAATTCACTGAATACAGTCCATAACCAATATTTTATGAATGAATAAATGCGATTGTCTTGGTGAAATGGTGGTTCGCCAACTTCGTTGAAGAAAACCATTGATGTTGGTTCATTATAGCGACGTTCATCAGATTGATGATCGCGCTACAAATAACATTTGTTATACAACACGGAGTTTGCTTTGAGTCGTGAGGGAGAATATTCCGTCGCGACGCCAATCGTTTTGATTGGATGTCGCACGGAATTCCATGACCTAAATGGGCTATTTTTTAAGTATTTTGGAGAAAAGGACAGAACACGGCTATTATATTATACATTGTTCATCTTCCGTGTTAATTCCCAAACTCCTGCAAGATGAAGTTTGGAGAAAATAATGTGTTGTCATGAATTACAGGTAACGTTATTTGAGTCTTCTTTGCTTGACACATCCGAATTCAGCATGGCTTCTGGCACACTTTACCCTTTATAGGATTGGACAATAAAGCCACCCCCAAACCCTCTTAGTCGCCTATTGCAGCGTGGATGACACGTAGCGCTGTCACTATTCTTCGCTTCCCTTTCATGTTCCAGCAACACACGGGCGTAAAACTGTGTTCATCAGCGCAATGACCATCACAACCGTGACCATCAGAGTTGTTACAATCAAAATGTGACTATCAGAGCTGTGATGATCAGAGATGTGACCATCTGGACTGTGACAACCAGAGCTGTAACCATCAAAGTTGTGTCCATCAATGCTGTGCCTATAAGAGGTGTGCCTATGCGAGTTGTGACCACCAAAACTGTGCCCATTTGTTGTGACTAAGAGAGCTGTCACAATACAAAATAATAATGGAAGTCTTTCTCTAAACTGTTTCGCCATTTAATGTATGCATCCATACTTGACTACGAAGATTATGACAGCGATCAAGATCTTGAATTGGATGAGTACACCAACGGTAAATCATTCCTGTATCCTTAGTGATTCGATGACCATAATCAGAAAAAATATATTACTGGGGGGTCATTCGAGAACAGTGGCTTGAGGCAGCTGAGAATAGTGGCTTGATGCAGTCGAAAACAGTGGCTTGAGGCAGTCGAGAACAGTGGCTTGAGACAGCCGCGAACAGTGGCTTGAGGCAGTCGAGAACAGTGGCTTGAGGCAGTCGAGAAAAGTGGCTTGAGGCAGTCGAGAACAGTGATTTGAGGCAGCCGAGTACAGTGGCCTGAGGCAGTTGAAAACAGTGGCTTGAGGCAGTCGAGAGATCGAAGGTGGATTGTGTCACATTAATTTATGTGCTTGGTCATATGAGTGTTCAGAGCAACGTCAGTGAAGATCGACTGGATTGCGTTGCTACTGTGTCTGACGATAGAGCAATGGATCATACAAATGTTGTGAACTCCTTACAGGAAACGACATACGCAAATTAAATTATAGTGGGCGATGATTCCTTTTCTATGTCTATGATTAAAATAACAATCGATAACAAAATAATACTTCTGTAAAACTGTATAACAGTAACACTTACGTAAAACATAGTACTTACGTAAAAGATCGTTTTACTTAAGTACTATTATAATAAAGGAATTGGGCTTGAAATATGGCGTTGTCAAAAGTGAGCGATAATGTGGCCGTACAAGAATGTTTGTCAACAACCAAAAACTGGAACTGTCAATCATCGTGTAATGTTGGATATTCTCTAGTGGAAATCGGAACATCTATGGAAGTGTCCGGAGTGCAGTATTGGTTATCCAACGACTAAGAACTCAGATGCTAATTGGTGCAGTATTGGTTATCCTCCTTGTGTGGCTTAATGATCAGAACTTAACTCTCGACTGAAATGTCCTGAGTTCAAGTCAGCAGTCAAGAGAAAAATCACGCCACGACTATTCCTTGATATTATAAATCTAGAATTTTCTTAACTCATTTTTCCTTTCAACTCCGACTATTTCTTGCAAAATAATTGTAGAAAATGAGTCGTGTCTCGATTACTTTCCTAAACCACTCAAGTTTACGTCGTTTCACCACAACCGAAACTGGTTCTTGATAACCTGCAAGTTTGTTTATTTGCTGTCGGACAAGTATATTTGTATTGTGTTCTATATAACTAATTCAGACGTCTGTAGCACTAAAGCTTTTCAAAAGCTTTTCACATTAACCCCTCAGTACAAAAGTATACTTAGCACTAGTGATCTGAATAGATTGATTTTTACTACAAAAATGATCACTTTTCTAAATCATATTCAACCTTGCTATCGCGACATCTCGATTCTTAGTTTAATATCATTTTCCCAGTTGTCATCATCACACATTTGTGACTCAAAACATTTGTAGGTGGTAACTTATTAAAGTTTGTAACCGTTTTACCAGATATTCGTGGGATCTTGCCTAATGGGGATATTGCCAAACAAACAAGCAAAATAAATAGCCATGTGTAAATAAATTTATTATATAACATGAGACAGAATCAGATGATTAATGCGATCCTTTCTTGTTGTGTTCTTAGACAGTTCTGGAACAAACAATGTTATCACAGCCAAGCTATGCCATGCTGATTTATGGAATTCATTTCATGGACTTGGAACAGAAATGATCATCACCAAAGCAGGAAGGTGAGTTTTTTTGTCTCTCGCTTCATTTTGGTACTGTCTCTCTCTCTCTCTCTCTCTCTCTCCTTCATTTTGGTAGTATGTTGTACGAGTAGAATTGTAACTGAGTTAATATCGCCATAGTACGCGGTATTAACTGAGTTAATATCGCCATAGTACGCGGTATTAACTGAGTTAATATCACCATAGTACACTGTATTAATCTTAACCATAAATTACACGATGTAGTTTTTTTCTGGGGTTTATTTTACAACAAACCTATTGTGTTCATATATCTTGGTCATGTTAGTTTTCATAGTTTAATAGCTGTTTCCCTGTAAAGCCAGAAGTTTTTTTTCGATAGATACCTGATATAATCAAGATACTACAAGATTTGTATGATGCTATGCATGTTTTCAAATTTATAAAAACCCTTTTTGCAAAAAACAATTGTGTAAATAAAAATATTTGTGCATTTGTCAAAGGTATAGTTTTGTTATTTGGCTTCACTTCAATTAGTTTTCTAAAATTAAATATTCATTATTGATACCACTCTATTTTACGTATGCATTCATCTGTTGACCAAATAAAATATTTCTCATCTAAACCATACACTATAGAGGAGTAGGTGCCACACCCATGAACTTGTTCATATGCAACATGAAACTAATAAGCTATAAATACTTAGTAAACATATTTGTATCATGGAAAACCTTAAATGGTGTAATAAATGGTTAAGAACTCAGATGCTAATTGGTGCTTGGTCACAAGCCGCATGTTGAGTGTCTCTGTCCTAACATGCTCCGTAGGTATAGCGACATTCATAGATTTTCATAAGCATGAACAGTGAAATTGGTACACATTTTTTGTGGCTTTGTCAACAACAACATTCTTGTGCAAACAATTAGTAACAAATTAATAGAACTTAACGTTACTGTCCAGAAAATGGAGAGATTGGGGAGGAGGGGGGACGTGCTGCATGTAACTTAGTCACTGCACTAAACAGGAAACATATTCTTATTTATAATTTCCATCCTCTGTCCACATTTTATAAATTCTCTTTCACTTGATAATTGTTTTATTTTAATATTTTCAAAATTCCCCTGGATCTCTCTTGTAGCAGGATAATTGTGCCACTAGATTTCCACTAGGATGTATTGGATCTGAATTGCGTTGTGTCACCTTTTTAGTTACGTCTATAACAAATAGGAACAGTTCTGAAAAATGTGCGGCTGAGATCAGAAGCAGACTCGCTATTGTAGTAACACTCACACTAACACAAAGAGAAATCTGTGACAAAGTAGTACGTGTAATAATTACATTAAAATAACCAATTTAAGATAATGTGTTATCCCAGTGGCAAAATAGAGCTGTAAGGCTTGGATATTAAGCAAGATAATATCAAAAAGGATAAAAAATATTTGAAATGAAGTGCTACAGAATGTTTTAAGAATAGCATGGACAGAGAAAAAGAAGAGCATAGAAATTTAGAAAATATCGAAATTAAATTAAGGTTATATTCTAAATAAAATCATAAGAAGGAAACAACATTTGTTTTTCCTTTTCACTTAAAGAGACATGATAACATGGAAAGGCTGATTCTTGAAAGTAGAGCTTCTGGTAGGATAAGGAGACGAAGACCACAGATAGTATAGAGTGTATGAACATGCCCCTGGCCATTGCAGGCCTGCTCGTCAAGGTGAAAGTGGCAAGGGGGTGGATGTCAAGATGGGGAGTGTCAGGGACAGAAGCAATCAATCAGAGTGTCCACGATGAAGACAACATCGACGAATATGTCACTTGACACAATGTCTTAACACATCCAACTTTGGCGTGGTAACTAATACGGTCAGTGTTTACCTCTTTCACTGAATGATGGACGCCTGTAGCCATATCGCTTGTAGATCATCCGTATGAGAGAAATGATTCCAGCACTGTAGACTGAACACCAACCTAAAAGCTAAAACAACCAAGCATGATGACATTTCTGCAGCTGTAAGTACCGCTATTGACTTAACACCACAGACGCTCATTAACAATTGATCTCATATTGGATTTCAGGTTCTTCTTCTCCTTTCCTCTTCAGCGTTCTTTCTCAAACTCCAGCTGGATCCCTCTTATAGCAGGACCATGGTCCTATTAGATTTCCAGCAGGATGTAGTCCAGAGAATGAGAATGTGTTGTGTCGCCGTTTTTTTGTCCCAATGGCCCAACTGGGCACCACCGTCCTCGGAGGTGATTTAAGGTTCGAAAACGTACAAAAATACAAAAATATACACAAAGCAAAGATAATCGAGAAGAGTTTTTAGGAATGGGATGAACTCGAAAGTTGTTGTAACTCGGAGCAGTGACATTGTTCATTTATACATTATTTACTGTAATCAAATAGTTATTTTGGAGACATCAGTATCAAAGAAATTATTTATTTTGATTTTTATATCTCAAGTGCAACCTATTTTGGCAATATGAATAGTTTTGCCTTAGAGACGATATTCTCAATAAAAAGAAAGTCACACATGGGCTTTACATAATCTTGAAATATCTTTCTGTGTTCAATTGTCATTATTGTTCAACGAAGTCAATTTGATTAACCTGTATTTTCTCTGGAGCGTCTGTCATTCAATCATATTTGTTAAAAGACACCATCACGATCCACATACGAACGCCGAGGATGGACTAGTGTTGCATCTCTTCCAGCAAGGAATCTGAGAGTTTTCCGCTACCAAATAGTCACAACTGTTAGCACATCATCACAGGAGTAATGGTATTTCTTGAGGTGTCATTTCATCTAGGAGAAAAATGAGCCAGTTTAGGTTGTGTGGCGGGTATCGTGAATTTAGTGAAAATTGTTTTCACTAAAAAACATGAAAAACACTCCGTGTAGACAAAACCGTAGCGTTTTGTACAAACTCAAATCTTTCTATTTCACACAACGATTGGCACAAGTCAGTTCGTTTACAGTGATAGTCCAACCTTTTTTGCCCGAAAATCACTTTTGGGCATTTTTTCTTACGTTGCCTCCGTCTCGCCTGATTGGTGTTGTTGTTATTCTTTCATCACAAGTGATAATAACCATTTATTACATCCACTTTTGTAAATTGATTTAGAGTTGTGTCCTTGACTCTGAGTTTGTAGATGGCAAATGCACTCTATTCTGATCGCAAATGTCCTTGTATAGTTCGGGAATAGGACGACCACTGTGGATGATTTTTGATCTACCCGTGCCTTTTAGCCACTCTTCACTGTTCAACTGCTTCAGGTCAACTCTTTTCACAAGATTCTGCGCCTCTTTTGACTGTAGAGCGTCAAGTTGCTCTATTTTTTTAGCTCTTCTCATGCACTTTGATATATTTTAAAGACTTTCAGTGATGTCTTTAACTAGTCCTTATAGCGGTTCTTTTGGCTACCTTAAAAATGTAGTGCCATTAACTTCTGCAACTCAGCATAGAGAAAGTTTCACTGGCAGACGATGATCTGGCATACATACCAGATGACCTGGATAACGAATCTGTGTCTTCATCAGATAGTGTCTGAATACAGCTAGGGATACCAGATCTGTCAAGGATAGTGGTCTCCTGGATTGTATCTTGCTATCTGTTGTTCATGACGTTTCTGAGACCTTTTTGCGTGAAAATTATTGAGTTTCCTCAAATATTTTACCAGTGATAAGCAGTGGAAGTAACTCTGCTTTGTAACATTTCAGTTTAGTCATGTTTAAGAAAAAAGTCACTGACTTTCTTTACAGATTAACAATGCTTTTTAAGGTTTATCGGTATATTTTATAATGGTTTAATTTGTTACCTTCCTGTCGCTGTCTAAAATGGTCTGCAGCAACAAAATTTTCACTGTGGCACCATACAAGTCTACGTGACTTGACCACGGGGAACCAACTAACCCACGTTGAGAACCATTGCTCCAAGCAGATTGAATGCTGTGTATCATATCTTGTCATGTCACCCACTACAGTCATGGTCAATTGGGATATTCATCAATTACGTGAAGAAATGGGGAAGTATGGAAGAGTTTAACAGTGGTCCTTCTTCCTTTTCCCAATTTAACATGTCTACATAGTAAAACCTGATTTTTTTTATTATTGAACACTGCTTATTTTGAAAGCTCCTCGGTACTCCAATACTTGTTTTGTGGATATCTGTCTCAGTTGGCCAATGCTCCTCACTTAACTGGTTTAGTGTAATGCAGTCTTGCATAATATGCCCCGCTGTCTGTGTTGCCTCCCCACATGGACACAGAGGTGATGGAAACAGTCTTAGTCTATTTAAATGACTGTTTAGTCTTGTGTGATCTGTCCTGATGCGAAAGATGTTGAAGAAAGTAGTTATGATAACTTGAATAGTTGCTGACTAGTGAAATTCAAAAACGTAAACATCATCAATACTATTTTTTTAATTAAAAATAAATTTAACTAGAAATGTAAATATGTTTACATTCAATTTTTAAAAAAACCTGAAAGAACCATGTAGTTTCGTCGTACTTTTAATGCTATTTTATTTAAATAGTTGATGTTTTAATATTTTTTGACCTAGTTAAGCAAGGAGATGGAAAACAAGGGGGGGGGGGAGTCTCTGGATTTTGAAAGTATTTGTCAATGGGGAAGAGGATCAGAAAGTGTTAAAACGTACTTGACGTAAATTATGGACATCCCCCTATCTGGGTAAAATGTCGTTCAAGACGAGGATGGACAAACGACTTTTTAGAGCGCTTAAATGTGTCATTAGCGTTTAAAGCGGTGTCTCCTGTTGCGGAGGCTTTAGGGATACAGCATGATGATGATGAAATAATCCCTTGAGCTGTGAGCAGGTAACTCTTGACATCCCATAATCTTTCAGACAAAAGTACATGTTCTATTCAGTTGTTCAGTGGGGTGACAGCCAGACGCATGTAAGGCTGCCTCAAAGACTTTGTTGTGTATGACAGATTTATGGATGCATTTTTAGTCTCCGAAGAGAGACATTCCAGTGTGCTAATATTCCAAGACTATCACATCATGCCAAAGCATAAGAAACACTTCTGTGCCAACTGTCTCATCATTCTTCTGTCAGATATTCTGCCCATCCCCGCAGGGATGACACATCTAGAATTCCTGCGCCACCTAAGAGTCTGCTACAAAAGGACAAAGTTGAAATACCAGCTGGCCTGCATCTCTTTGTCATCCATGGGGATCATTTGATAGAAGACAAAAGTCAGAAATTGAGACAAGAATGACAATAATGATTTTTTGACAAGTGACAGGATATCAGCCTGTTCCCCAACTCTCCTTAGTGGCTTCCTTCAACATGCCTGGAAAGAAGACAGTGGCCATATCCTTTCCTCCCTGAACTAGATAGAAGACCAAACCTAGGTTGTCACACGGGTGAAGTAGACAGTATAATAGTCCTAACTTTTTGTGGTTCTGGCGCATTGAAAGTCGTGCCGTTTCACATGATTCTACCAATGTTACTGGTATTCGTAAGAAGCTTCTAAATATGTAACAATATTTGAAAACAATGTTATACAAAAAGAATGACCAATTATTTTTTTAACTGTGATTTCAGTTTATTTTTGTTAAATTTCATTTACAGGCGTATGTTTCCATCTTTCAAAGTAAGTCTCAGTGGTTTGAACCCAGACATACTCTATTCTGTCCGATTGGACTTTCTACAACCAGATACACGTAAATACAGGTATATCTATCACAGGTAAGAATTGCAATTGAGAGGAAATTATTAATCTCACGGTTTAGTGCTCTGTTGAAATTATGAATCTTTCACTGTTTAGCGATCTGCAGAAATAAAAAATCTTGCACTGTTTAGCATGTTGTGGAAATTGTGAGTCTTGCACTGTATAACGCTATCAGAAATTAATGATCTTGCACTGTTTAACATTTTATAAAACATACACCCACTCATAACTTTAAAGATCCATCTAAACTATCCACCCAAATCTAAACTATCCACCCACATTTATACTATCTACCCAAATTTATACTATCCACCCAAATTTATACTATCCACCCACATTTGAACTATCCACCCAAAGGTGGCATGGGGAAATTAATAATATAATATAGATGCAGGGAGGATTTATTATTACAGAACATCATAATGCAATAAATGGGATTTTAATTACGTACGCTGAGATGGCAGCCTCGCAACTTGAGTCAACACGTTTTTCGTCTTCTACCACCCACAAGTGCACGTATCCATTGTCTGAAACATACAGTTTTCTTCAAGTGACATATTCTTTCCAGAAAGGAGTCTTCTTTATGCAAGTTCTGAACTTCCCACGAATCTGGGTTAATTGATATGCAGCAATAAAAAAACGTGGTTTAAATAATCTAAGATGCCTCTTGCCCATCGTCGTCTTCGGGACACTAACCTATGTTACCAGCAGCCATGCCTTCATTATTATTTCCCCCCCCCCCATCATTTTATGTCTCTTTATGTAGCCAAAAAAAAACACCCATCAGCTTTTTGTTAGTGTATAATGTTGTTTAGCAGCAAATGTTTTTTGTTTTTATGTTTAATGTTTTTAACAATCCTTGATTGGTCTTATTTTGCTGTCCATGATATTCTCTAAAACCTTCTGTAGCAGCACATTGTGACAGCAGGAATTATATTGCCATTTATTTATTAAGTGTCAAAAAATAGGTTGTCAGACACATCATTTACCTAGATGAGATTACTCCACACAAATATCATGCCACATAAACCTATGAGTGTTATGTTTGCAGTGGATTAATTTTCTATACAGCCGCATACAATCTGAATAATTCTACAAATTTACTATCGGCAAAAATAGTAGCAAAATAAGGCTGTATTTTAACCCATCTGTCATTTAACTTTTCTTATTGAGAAACATTTGCTGAAACTCAACTGCACTTAAACTGTGGTCCGCATGCCTCGGAATGTCCACAGAGTCTTCTCATTGGTTCTAAGAAAACGTGAAGAAATATTATTAACCTTTACATTTTCAACAACAAAGGAATAAAATTGTCAAATAGGGGTAAACAGTAGAAACTATAATTTTAAGAGGGTCAGCAATAGCTAAAGGTTTAGGAATCACTGCTCAAGCTCATCTATCAAGCAATATTTTTTATGAAATGACATTTCAGCGTCTGACTTCGTTTGCAGAACGAGGGAAAAAATGAATGACATTTGCTCTAGCTTATTTGTCAAGCTTTCATGCTTCCATTTAACTAACATTCGACTCAACTTAGCCGTCATTCAATCAATATATTTAACATTCGACTCAACTTAGCCGGTAGTTAATGAGTTTGCCTCTCTTTTGGAGAGGCGTGCCCCTTTCAACCAGCGGACAAAGTCCAATTAGGTTATATCAGGACACACTACCATAAAATATTAGAGGTAACAAAGACCCCATCAATATATTACTCCTCAACTTAGCCGTCATTCAATAAATATATTTAACTAACATTCGACTAAACGTCATTCAATGAATATGTCATTGTATCATGGTGTCTAGTTTTGGTACGATAATTACGCCTTTCAGCCTGACACGTCCAACTGATGCGTTGTTTGTGTGTCACTTTATTATCTATGGGATTGGACAGCCAATTCTGCCCCTAAAACCTCTTTAGTCGCTTCTTACAACATACATGGTAGGTAAAAGTTTCACTATTCTTTGCTCCCTTTTGGTCCCGGAATCACGGGTGCGGTTTAAAAGATTAATAACTATATACAGATTATTTATAAACAGTAGGATCTCTTTATACCGCATCCTTTTTTAATAAACTTCCCTAATTAACAACACTTTTCAAGGTCCCCAATTATATTTATTCTTTATTGTTTGCACTGTATATAATGAATTTCTGTTATTACATACATAATATGTCGGTCCGGACTAAATTATTATAATGGAATTTGACTTGTAAAGAAACTCAGTGACCATTTATTAGGTACCAGGAGGTCGACAAATTAAAACTGTAAATAAAAGAAACCCTGAAAAAAACCGTTTGGCGCTATTAATTTAGACTATCATCCACTGACGTACATTTAGAAACTGTGCATAAATTATGCCGAAATATTTTCTAATTATGTTAAAAAATTAACCCCGCGCTCCCTTCCTTTCTTTACAATTTTTTAGAAGAAAAATTAAACCAAAAAAATATGCTTCCCTTCACATTCCCCAACGAGGCCAACTATTTGAAGTGGAGATGAGGCTTAGCTCAAGGAACAGAGGTGGAAACTAAGATTGGAAACTAAGATTGGAAACTAAGATTGGAAACTAAGATTGGAAACTAAGATTGGAAACTAAGATTGGAAACTAAGATTGGAAACTAACTCCATCTCCTACATCGAGCATAACTATAGTTCTGCCCAAGCAAGCCCAGGTGTGGAAATCGGAGATACCAGACCAAGAGGATCACCAGTAACCATGGTATCACGCAACACGACCAGATAACATGTCTACACGACATAGCAATTGTTGTGTAGACATATTAAACTGCAAACAAGAAGAAGAAGATTTCACATTTTCCTAAAAAGAATTCACTTTCATACACATTCATTAGTGTATAAAAATAGTTGACATCAACTTTTGTCACCCCCCCCTCCCCCACCACCTTGCCAACAACTGTCACACTTTGTCAGATCCCCCCTCCCTAATTGTTGACGTAATCTATGGACAAAACATTAACTTTTCATTCATTCAATATGATCACATCCTTTGTTTCACATAACGCATCCGTTTCTCCACAGTTCTCGCTGGATGGTATCCGCGTCTGGGGATACAATAGATACAAAACAGAACCACAAGACTATGGAAGGGCCCGTCAGTGGTCAGGCTATCTGTTCCCAAGTTTTATCATTTGAGAGGCTGAAACTGACTAACACAGAACCCGCTAAAAATGGACAGGTGCGAATAACTAACTATAGACTATAATATAATCTATTAAGACGCTGGTGCCACATTGTATTTAGAATATAAAGATTAAATACGGCGAACTACATTTTTTTTTTAAAAAGCGCACGTAGCAAAGAGCTTCTTGTGAAAACGAATGCAGTAGCTCAACAGCGGAGAGTAGCTAGAACATCATGGGTAGAAGGTCTGTTGGGGGGTGTTGGACACCACCTCCCATAGGAAATCAGAGTCTGAGTTTTAGTACTGTACTATCAGCTCACACAAAGTATGTGTAACCTCACTCCTTAACAAATTTCTGCATAATAAAAAAATTAAAATTCTAACGAAAAAGAAGGGAACTAGAATGAAAATATGCGAATTATCTTTTTCAAGTTAACGCCCACCATTTATTGAAGACGTATCAACGGCTCTGCTTATTTTTATTAAAACATAGTTTGTGAAGTGAAAATGGGTTTAGTTACAATTTGTAAAACATAGTTTATGAAGTGATGATGGGTTGAGGTAAAAATTTTAAAACATAGTTTGTGAAGGGAAGATGAGATGAGGTAAAAATTTTAAAACAGTTTGTGAAGTGAAGATGGGTTGAGGTAAAAAATTTAAAACATTGTTTATAAAGTGACGATGGTTGAGGTAAAAATTTTAAAACAAAGTTTGTGAAGTGAAGATAGGTTGAAGTAAAATTGTTAAAACATAGTTTGTGAAGTGAAGATTGGTTGAGGTAAAAAAAAAGGTTAAAACATAATTTGTGAAGTGAAGATGGGTTCAGGTAAAATCCTGCTGAACGTGAACATATAGATAACATATTTAATTAAATTTGTGACGGCATTCGGTAGAGTGCGAGATGAAAGGGGTTTCACATTGCTCTTGCATGATTTCTACGATTCGCAACTAAACTAGAAATCCTAAACGTATCTTTTCGTGGTGCACCTTGGAAATAGACACCATGGCTCGTGCAATGTTTTAGGTGACACTTTTAGGGACCGTGTCCGTATATATGGAGGCTGTATATGAAATGAGAATTGATTGTAAAAAGACAAATAATGTCCCCAGCATATCTCAGCCGACACAGACAGCGTAGCTGTCGATACACAATGACTCAAGGCATTCAAGCTAGGGCAGCTGGATCCATATAGGTTGGAAGAGCGACCAATGTCAATGTCCTCTTATTGGTAAATGACGTTACCATGTAGCGGAACCATGTAGCAAACGTTGAATGCCTCTGGAAAAGGCAACATGCGCTAGTGGACAGCGATGTGTAAAGAAAACGATAAAGTGACAACGAAGTCCGAACTGTCCTTATCCAGCAAAAATACGTGTGGATAGAAGCTCAAATTTGGACGCGGTGGTCACGACGTCGGTGAATGAGACCTCGACTAAAAGGGTAAATCCAACCCCAGTTCAGCTTTACTGTTTGAGAAACTACCTATACTGGAGGAAGATCACAGTCTAGATATGTGCCAAACCAGAGAACACAACTTGTATCAGTTTCCCAGTATTGCCACGTCCTACCCGGAGCACAGCACACAAATCTGGGCCAACTATTTCATAATTCTTCTGTCAGATTTGTTGAAACATCCACAGTTACGGCACATCTAGCATCCCCCATAACCTAGGAGTCGGCCACAAAAGGACAAAGGTGCAATGTTTGCTGGCGTGCATCTCTTCGTTATCCATGGGGATTATTTGATAGTAGACAAAAATAAGAAATTAAGACAAAAATATGACGGTTTTTTTATACGTGATACGTTTATCAGCCTATCCCCCAAATTTTATTAGTCGCCTTGTACAATATGGAAAGAAGACAGAAGCCCTATTCTTTGCATTAAGAACTAGATGTTCATGCCCCGGTTGCCACATGGATAGATCATCCAACTCCAATCTGAAGCGTCCTTAGTCACACCTTATGATATGCATGGCAGATCACAAATTTGCAAGTACCTACGAGTATCTTGTTTGTATTAAGTTCATGTTATGATTAGACAGTAATTTAGTTATATGATTCATTGGGATGATAGCTATATAATGATTACAGGTCAAATGTTGGTATCATTTTTTAGATAATGGTATAAAATCTGATAACAAGTATTTTCATGTGTTTCATATCTATTTATTTGACGTGTCCTTTACAGAATATTATCCTCATTGACACTCTGTAAACCTCTCGGCTCTGTGCACGCTGTTCATCCTCTTCCTGTCTCACGTTTAGAAAGTCGTCGACATCTTGTGTCAATTATAGTCATGGTCTGTATCATGTTCTTTTTTCTGGAATATTCTTCCATCGTTTTTAGTGTATCATTGACTGATCTCGGTTTCTTTTCATCACTTTACCGTCCACTATAGCTTTACCGGCTAGTGTATCAGCCCTTCGTTTTCTGACTCTCGCATGACCTGGAAGTAGATCCACGTGTTGCTTTGTTGAGAAGATTGGTCCATTCCTTTATCAGGAATTTTTCTATCTTGCGCAGCATACTCTGGAAGTTGTAAGAATTACTGTTGGCTTTTGTGAATGCGTCGTTATTAAAAAGTGAGAGTATTGCCTCAATCTCCATTCTCATGCTCGATGTTGCCGTGGGATAGGCAGATGTTTCAATAACGTTCTTGCCAC
Source organism: Meghimatium bilineatum (assembly GCA_034231615.1). Lineage (NCBI taxonomy): Eukaryota > Metazoa > Mollusca > Gastropoda > Stylommatophora > Philomycidae > Meghimatium > Meghimatium bilineatum. The sequence goes on along the minus strand of CM067311.1, from coordinate 32,979,681 downwards.
TCCGTCCAATACTATGTTGTCTATGTTCTCAAGTATGCAGAATCTCTTTCTTTCGTGCATCGATTACTTTCCAGCTTCTGAATTGAAAACGCCGCCAAAGACGGATGTGTCGGGCCATAATTATCGGAAAAATAAAACGGCGACACAACGCATTTCCATTCTCTGGGCTACGTACTGCTGGAAATCTAGTAGGAACATTGTCCTGCTACAAGAGAGATCCAGTGGGAGTTTGAGAATAAACGCTGAAGAAGAAGACAAGCAGAGTTGAACATTTTCAGGTTTGGTTGCACTACATTATTAAGTTGTCTTTGTTCTTCAACCACTTATCAAGTTAGAGCACGCTATCAAGTTACAACACGATATCAAGTTACAACACGATATCAAGTTACAGCACGATACCAAGTTACAACACGATATCAAGTTACAACACGATATCAAGTTACAACACGATATCAAGTTACAGCACGATATCAAGTTACAGCACGATACCAAGTTACAACACGATATCAAGTTACAACACGATATCAAGTTACAGCACGATACCAAGTTACAACACGATATCAAGTTACAGCACGATACCAAGTTACAACACGATATCAAGTTACAACACGATATCAAGTTACAACACGATATCAAGTTACAACACGATATCAAGTTACAGCACGATACCAAGTTACAACACGATATCAAGTTACAGCACGATATCAAGTTACAGCACGATACCAAGTTACAACACGATATCAAGTTACAACACGATATCAAGTTACAACACGATATCAAGTTACAACACGATATCAAGTTACAACACGATATCAAGTTACAGCACGATACCAAGTTACAGCACGATACCAAGTTACAACACGATATCAAGTTACAGCACGATATCAAGTTACAGCACGATACCAAGTTACAACACGATATCAAGTTACAACACGATATCAAGTTACAACACGATATCAAGTTACAACACGATATCAAGTTACAACACGATATCAAGTTACAACACGATATCAAGTTACAGCACGATACCAAGTTACAACACGATATCAAGTTACAGCACGATATCAAGTTACAGCACGATACCAAGTTACAACACGATATCAAGTTACAGCACGATACCAAGTTACAACACGATATCAAGTTACAGCACGATATCAAGTTACAGCACGATATCAAGTTACAACACGATATCAAGTTACAGCACGATACCAAGTTACAACACGATATCAAGTTACAGCACGATACCAAGTTACAACACGCTATCAAGTTACAGCACGATATCAAGTTACAGCACGCTATCAAGTTACAACACGATATCAAGTTACAGCACGATACCAAGTTACAACACGATATCAAGTTACAGCACGATATCAAGTTACAGCACGATACCAAGTTACAACACGATATCAAGTTACAGCACGATATCAAGTTACAACACGCTATCAAGTTACAGTACGATATCAAGCTACAGCACGATATCAAGTTACAGCACGATATCAAGTTACAACACGATATCAAGTTACAACACGCTATCAAGTTACAGCACGATATCAAGTTACAGCACGCTATCAAGTTACAGCACGCTATCAAGTTACAGCACGAATAGCTGCAATGAATTGTGTAATAAATCGCTTCACGTCATACAAAGCACGTAGTGCCGTCTCAATAGGCTATATTTTATCTCTCTCTCTCACCCATCTCTTTCTCTCTCTCTGTCTCTCCCTTTCTCTTATTGACAGAGTTGACATGCATGAAGAATGTGTTCTACTGTCTCTGGGCTCAGCTTTCTAAACATGTGTAAAGTGTTGCTATATAGTGATATTTGTTATAAAAGAATGCGCTATAGATGAATACCACTGTATTTTGAAGATTTTATTTCCATTCTTCACATATAAATCTATTACAATTTATAACATTACCACTGTCAATCATGTTTATAATTATGCATTTCAAACTTTTTCAGGTATCTTTAGTGTCCATGCAAAAGTTTCAACCTCAGGTGGTTATAGAGGAAGTCAAAAGAACGGGTGATTGTGATGGTTTAATCAAGGAAAGATATGTTATTGTATTTCCTCAGACGTCATTTATGGCAGTAACTGCTTACCAGAATCACCAGGTGAGTGTTTTGTGTGTTTGTGAGATGACGTATAATGGATGAAGGTCTCTTGCATCTGTCCAGACGGTCAGGAAGAAGGTCAGTGTAAGAATAATGACTACCAGGGTCAATCCCCCCCCCTTTTAGCAAAACAAACGTAACATTTAGTAGTATTAGGAACTTGGCCAAAAGCAACACTCACCTCCCACCCCCAGGTCCCTCCTTGACAATTTTTTTCCACAAAAAAGGTCATCACATTATTCAACACAAAGAAGATCGGACACACAAACACTCACGAGAGACCCTGTGTTCCCCATAAGAGAAACGCATATATGGCCATGATGACTGCCAAGTTTTTAAGTTGTAGCTTTGTCCATGGCTGATTTTGCAAATTTTCGAACGGCAGAGAGGAGAACAGAATATATACATTTTGTAAGTGTGAGGTATCAGTGATTGCTCTGCTTTGCGTGGCAGCGGTAATACAGAGAAGTAATTATCAACATAACATAGGCGATATTATCTATCTATAAGGACCGCGAAGACTTGAAATTTGGTGGTGGGGGTAGGTGGGTGGTGGTGGAAGGAAATGCTTTAGTAGGGGTGCCATTATCCCTTTTGTCCATTTTGTACCATTTCCCCTCCCCCTTCTCCACCCTATTGATAAGCTCCCAGAGAAAGGTAAAACCAATATGCTTTGAATGTACAGGTTTGAAAGGAATGTCTGAGAATGGTGTATGATTGACACTAACTGCATTTGACTCCGGGAACTATATAGTAATAATAATAATAGCATCCATAGCTTATTCCAGTGGTAGGTGTGTTACATTGAGACATTTGATGCAGGAAGATCTCCACGCATCTCGACTCTACCATACTCAGTTTTGAAATTTCACACCCTGTCCGGTCCGCGATATTATCCAGTCATGTCTTCTTATCTCACCTCGTCTTCTTCTACCCTTCATCGTACTTTGACGAATATCTATTGTTATCGAGAAATATTTCATCAAATACCCATACCAATGGAGTTTACAAAGTTTCACGATTGGTAACAGTGGTTCTTGTTAACCCGCTAATACATTAATTATATCACGCACAAACACATTGGTCTTATTTGTGTACCATTGGGACTTTCGGTAAAATAGGAAGCGATAACAGCTGTCTTTTTTCTGTGCCCATTATAACGAAATGCGTTGTGTCATGGTTTACAGTATTGCTGCGATATCTGCGCCTTTCGGCCTGACACATCCGACTTCAGCATGGCTTTGGGTCACTGACCCTATATGAGATGGGATAGCCAGCTCTATCCCATAACCTCCTTAGTCGCCTCTTCGACATGCATGGAAGGTAAACAGTGTTGCTATTCTTTGCTCACCTTTCGGGCCCCGACAACACACGGGCGACCTACTACTAAAAGTCATGTTCTAATCAGCTAATTTCCTATTACTAAAAGTCATGTTCTAATCAGCTAATTTCCTATTACTAAAAGTCATGTTCTAATCAGCTAATTTCCTATTACTAAAAGTCATGTTCTAATCAGCTAATTTCCTATTACTAAAAGTCATGTTCTAATCAGCTAATTTCCTATTACTAAAAGACATGTTCTAATCAGCTAATTTCCTATTACTAAAAGTCATGTTCTAATCAGCTAATTTCCTATTACTAAAAGTCATGTTCTAATCAGCTAATTTCCTATTACTAAAAGTCATGTTCTAATCAGCTAACTTCCTATTACTAAAAGTCATGTTCTAATCAGCTAATTTCCTATTACTAAAAGTCATGTTCTAATCAGCTAATTTCCTATTACTAAAAGTCATGTTCTAATCAGCTAATTTCCTATTACTAAAAGTCATGTTCTAATCAGCTAATTTCCTAATGCTAAAAGTCATGTTCTAATCAGCTAATTTCCTATTACTAAAAGTCATGTTCTAATCAGCTAATTTACTATTACTAAAAGTCATGTTCTAATCAGCTAATTTCCTAATGCTAAAAGTCATGTTCTAATCAGCTAATTTCCTAATGCTAAAAGTCATGTTCTAATCAGCTAATTTCCTATTACTAAAAGTCATGTTCTAATCAGCTAATTTCCTATTACTAAAAGTCATGTTCTAATCAGCTAATTTCCTATTACTAAAAGTCATGTTCTAATCAGCTAATTTCCTATTACTAAAAGTCATGTTCTAATCAGCTAATTTCCTATTACTAAAAGTCATGTTCTGATCTACTAACTTCCTAATGCTAAAAGTCATGTTCTAATCAGCTAATTTCCTAATGCTAAAAGTCATGTTCTAATCAGCTAATTTCCTATTACTAAAAGTCATGTTCTAATCAGCTAATTTCCTATTACTAAAAGTCATGTTCTAATCAGCTAATTTCCTATTACTAAAAGTCATGTTCTAATCAGCTAATTTCCTATTACTAAAAGTCATGTTCTAATCAGCTAATTTCCTATTACTAAAAGTCATGTTCTAATCAGCTAATTTCCTAATGCTAAAAGTCATGTTCTAATCAGCTAATTTCCTAATGCTAAAAGTCATGTTCTAATCAGCTAATTTCCTATTACTAAAAGTCATGTTCTAATCAGCTAATTTCCTATTACTAAAAGTCATGTTCTAATCAGCTAATTTCCTATTACTAAAAGTCATGTTCTAATCAGCTAATTTCCTATTACTAAAAGTCATGTTCTAATCAGCTAATTTCCTAATGCTAAAAGTCATGTTCTAATCAGCTAATTTCCTATTACTAAAAGTCATGTTCTAATCAGCTAATTTCCTATTACTAAAAGTCATGTTCTAATCAGCTAATTTCCTATTACTAAAAGTCATGTTCTAATCAGCTAATTTCCTAATGCTAAAAGTCATGTTCTAATCAGCTAATTTCCTATTACTAAAAGTCATGTTCTAATCAGCTAATTTCCTATTACTAAAAGTCATGTTCTAATCAGCTAATTTCCTATTACTAAAAGTCATGTTCTAATCAGCTAATTTCCTATTACTAAAAGTCATGTTCTAATCAGCTAATTTCCTATTACTAAAAGTCATGTTCTAATCAGCTAATTTCCTATTACTAAAAGTCATGTTCTGATCTACAAACTTCCTAATGCTAAAAGTCATGTTCTAATCAGCTAATTTCCTAATGCTAAAAGTCATGTTCTAATCAGCTAATTTCCTATTACTAAAAGTCATGTTCTAATCAGCTAATTTCCTATTACTAAAAGCCATGTTCTTATATGCAAATTTCCTATTACTAAAAGTCATGTTCTAATCAGCTAATTTCCTATTACTAAAAGTCATGTTCTAATCAGCTAATTTCCTATTACTAAAAGTCATGTTCTAATCAGCTAATTTCCTATTACTAAAAGCCATGTTCTAATCAGCTAATTTCCTATTACTAAAAGTCATGTTCTAATCAGCTAATTTCCTATTACTAAAAGTCATGTTCTAATCAGCTAATTTCCTATTACTAAAAGTCATGTTCTAATCAGCTAATTTCCTATTACTAAAAGTCATGTTCTAATCAGCTAATTTCCTATTACTAAAAGTCATGTTCTAATCAGCTAATTTCCTATTACTAAAAGTCATGTTCTAATCAGCTAATTTCCTATTACTAAAAGTCATGTTCTAATCAGCTAATTTCCAACTACTAAAAGTCATGTTCTGATCTACTAACTTCCTAATGCTAAAAGTCATGTTCTAATCAGCTAATTTCCTAATGCTAAAAGTCATGTTCTAATCAGCTAATTTCCTATTACTAAAAGTCATGTTCTAATCAGCTAATTTCCTATTACTAAAAGCCATGTTCTTATATGCAAATTTCCTATTACTAAAAGTCATGTTCTAATCAGCTGATTTCCTATTACTAAAAGTCATGTTCTAATCAGCTAATTTCCTATTACTAAAGGTCATGTTCTAATCAGCTAACTTCCTATTACTAAAAGTCATGTTCTAATCAGCTAATTTCCTATTACTAAAAGTCATGTTCTAATCAGCTAATTTCCTATTACTAAAAGTCATGTTCTAATCAGCTAATTTCCTATTACTAAAAGTCATGTTCTAATCAGCTAATTTCCTATTACTAAAAGTCATGTTCTAATCAGCTAATTTCCTATTACTAAAAGTCATGTTCTAATAAACTAATTTCCTACTACTAAAAGTCATGTTCTAATAAACTAATATCCAACTACTAAAAGTCATGTTCGTATTTCATAAATATGGTGTTAACCTTCAAATACACCCCCCCTTTCCCCTCCAATCCGTAATTTACGAGCTTGTGTGACATCGTATGGGTCTCAAGAGTATACTACCATTAAACCTTGATTGGCAACGGCGTTCCCATTTCGCTGCTCACAAATGGACAATCTGATGTATTGAAGAATTTCCGCAACAGGAACTGCATGCGACCTACAGCGACCTAATTCACACCGCTATAGACATGACCAATATCCGACTGGTTTACGCTATAGGGCTCACACAATGAGGTATACACAATATGATTTACGCAAAACGATTTAAAAAATATTTGCACTAGAAGATTTACACAACGAGACTTAAACAATGAGATTTACATAATAAAACTTACACAATGAGATTTACATAATAAAACTTCCACACCGAAATTTACACAATACGATTTACAGAATGAGATTTACACAATGAGATTTAGATAGCACGATTTACACTATGAGATTTGCAAAATGCGATTTATACACTGAGAGATTTACATAATGAAATTTAGTCATGAGATTTACGAAATGATATTGAGGCACTTAGATATATACATTTGGTTTTATACGCTGAGATTTATACAATATAATTTATTCACTTGAATTTACACACTGATACTTACACACTGATATTTACACACTGATATTTACACACTGATATACTATATTAATGAATGACTTGGAAACGGACACTAAACAAACAATTAGAAGACAGAATTGATGCCTTTGAGATGTGCGAATAGGGAGAACATCATAAAAAGAGAAGAAAACAAATAAAGAGTTTCTAAAAACACTTAATATGAAGAAAGAACTACTTAGAGAAATAAAGATCAGGCAAATAAAATATGTTGGACACATTAAAAGACACGACACCTTATTGAAGACCTTACTTGAGGGTAAAGTCAAAGGGAAGCGAGCAAGAGGTAGGCAGAGATACGAGTGGAAGAGTAACATCACAAGATGGACAGGTTAAATCTAGCAGAGTGCACACTAAAACAAGACACAGGTGATGATGAAGGTCTGTTGCAGCCAACCTTTGTTGTGGAGACGGCACTTGATGATTTACACAATGAGCTTTTCACAATGAAATTTACTGAATGAGATTTATACAATGAGATTTACGCAGTGAGATTTACACATTGAAATTTACACACTGTGATTTCAAGAACTTGATTTAATCAATGAGATTTACATAATGATAAGAGTAGACGACATTTAATAAAACAGATAAATACATGTGTGTGTTGCTGTGGCAAGAAATAGAAGCAAATAACAGCAACAATATGCATCTTCCATGCATGCCGTGAGAAGCAACTAACGGGGTTATGGGTAGAAATATCTGTCCCATCAGTATAGGTCAAAGTGACCCATAAGCCATGCTAAAGTTGGATGTTTCAGACCTAAAGGCGTAAAGATTGCAGCTACTTTATACACCATGACACAATGCACTTCAGTCTCCGGACCACATTCTGTTAATTTTCAGGAGTTTGAGAACGAACACAGAAGAAAAATAAGAGAGATAACAAAGATAAACAATAAAATGGTAACTTTTCGTAGAAATAATTGTCAATTTATTCCTTAGCATCGATGTTTGGCTGCTCAGACCCCCAACATCCCCTGTATTTTTCCTTGGTGGTGTACTCTGCTAGGTTGTAACTTATCCATCTGGTGATGTTACTCACCAACTTATATCTTTGTCTATCTTTGGCTCGCCTCTTCTTGACTTTATCCTCAATTAAGGTCTCCAATAATGTGACGTGTCTTTTAATATGTCCAAAGTATTTTATTTCATTGATTTTTACCTGGTGTCCATTTAGTGACATGGGATTGATTTGAATTGAAGTAAAACGCAATGTCATTTTTACGTTATGGTTCTAACTAGATTTAACTGTACTTAAAAATATCACTGCTATATGCAGCTTTTTCAGTATTTGATCTTCTTTGCGTTGCACGCTTGTGAGTACATGGACGAATAGATCAGATGACGTCGTAAAACGCACCATCATTTTAATGTGTGTACTATGTCATGGTTCGACCTCCATTTTAACGGTCAGGTTGTAATCGTCGACAACATTAAAAACATTTCATAGCCCTTACTGCTCAAGGTCTTTTTAAATATGAAAAAAACCTATCCATACTTGCTAACTAACCGTGGCCGATATTTCCAACACCTTTTGTGAATATAGCTGTCATGTGAAAAACTACCTATAATAAGACACACAATAGCATTATATGTTGCAGTCAAATATAAAATATATACAAAAGTTAAAACAGAAATATTTTCACAACAACTTAGTTATTAATAACGCTATATTTCCTGTAATAGTTTTTTTTAAACAAACTGTTGTTATAACCACTTAGTTCGTTTTTGTTTTCTTATTCTCCATATTTTTCTATATATCCACATCTGAAAGGCGTCTGTCTTCTAGCTGTATGTTCATTATCCATGTTCCCTGTCATACATTAATGTAGAGTTGATGTAACACAAATATAAACATGTATTAATGGTATCAAGGGGAGGTTGATGTGCAGTAAATGACATTTAAAGTTTGATGTATGGCAAGATCGATACAACAAAGAGATGGACAGAACATAACAAAACATTATTCGATGGTAATCGAATATACAGAAACAAAATATACAGAACATTTATGGTGCCAAAATTCGCACCAGACAAAGCATAAAACAAAGAGAGATCACAACCCCTGGCAATAAATAAATTCATAAAAAACACATCTATTATTCGTATACCCAGTCATCCGTGCAAGACTGACCACACAGCAAAGGGTATGATGATATCAGTGTGTATTCAACAGGAAAAAAAAACACCAATACTACAGATTCAGTAAGCAGAAAAAAACCATCTGTCTTATTAATCCTACTATTCTTCTAGAACCTAACGCACTAAAGATGTGGTGCTACAAAGAGAAATGAAGGAGGAAATGCAGATATACGTAAGGAACGTAACAGCAAAACACAAATAAATATAACAACATTAACAGAAACGAACGACGTTTCAACTGAAAAGTCGTCATCGGGACAAAAACAAACAACAAGAAATAAATATTACATAAATTCATAATGCCAGAGAGGAGCAAAAGAAGAATATAAAGAGATAAGATAGAAGAAAGAAAAAAAGGACACAAAAAAGGCAAATATGGCAAGAACAGAATAGAGAGTAAAAGGAAAAGGAAAAGAGCAAGTATAATAAAAGAAGAAAAATAAAGTTATATTAAAGGAAAAAAAATACGTATCTGAAATTCGATGCGGTCGAACAGAATAGGTGACTAGTGTTCATTGAGCTCTATGGCCAGTGCAAATTGTACTCCTACATCAACATGGAAGGCCTAAAAATTGCTTGGTTTGTAAGATTTAGTATGTCAGCCGAACGTTATCTACCACTGATCTAGGACATAAGTTAAAATTATTTATTCTCTGTTGCGTTTTGACAGCAGCTAAGAGTAAAACAATTATACCAAGTACATAATTTTTGGGTTTACCAGATCTCATTATGACACCTAACTAACAAACGATACATTGTATGACTTGAAAGAAATATTGACACCTAACAAACCATACATTACCATAATTGTTACAATATGTTAGACTTGTCTGCGTGTGTGTGACTAAGTGACATTGTGTATGTGTGATGATGACATTATTATTCTCTTACTACCAATAACATTTATCTACCGGTCGTATTCTTCCTCTCTACCTAATTTGATGAAGTTATTTAATTGTCGTATTAATTATGTGCAGTTATTTGCTTAGGTTGCGGTATGTCTGAATTGACGCGGTGTTTTCTAACTCACTAAACAGTGTTTTTTTTAAAAATACATCACTATGTCACTTTACAGTTTATTTACGTCATTTCGTCATTATTTCCGTTACATTGAAACAAAATAAAGGGATAAATCCTCAGTGTTAGGGCACAACCCCATGCACTAGAGATCTGAAGGTTGATGCAGCACAAAGCAATCAGGGGATAAAACAGATATGTAAGAACTGTAGAAACAAAATACATAACACACTAACGACACCAACAGAAATGGAAACAGATAACGTTTCGACAGAGAAGTCTTTATCGGGACAAAAACAAACAGGAAAGTAATATTACAAAAAGTGAAGTATAAGGTAAGAGAGGATCAATTGAAAATAATAAGGGAGAAGATGAGAGAAAGAAAAAGAAGAAAGTATGCAAATACGACAAGAACAAACGAGAGTATGAATGAGAGAGAGAGAGTAAAAAGAAAAATAACAGAGCAAGTATAAAAAACGAAACATCGTAGAAGAAACATATTCAAAATAAATCGTAGTCCGAGGACTGTGCACGCCATATATATTACTCCCGGACGTAGAGCATGGCTTATAGCAATTAGTAATACTGCACATGAACCTCCCTATGTGTTTGCTGTCCATGATCAATAGAATTGGGAACTTAATCTACAGTCAATTGGTATTTAGAATGTGTTCTTCTTGTGAATGGAACTCAGCAACATTGAAGCAAGAGGGTAGTGCCACATAAACCACATGGGCATCGTGTGCATTATAAGAACACTTTTAAAAAATCGTTCAGAAATTTATACAAATGACAACGGTCGCTGTCTGGAAAAAATATATATATATAATATACTATTTTAAAATGATCAAAAATAAGAAAATATCACATGATGATGATGCTGCTGTAATGCATTTAACTGTGAGCAGGTAGATCTTCATATCCTATAGCTATTCTGACAAAAGTACAAGTCCTGCTTAGTTGAGTAAATGAGGTGGCAGGTGAACTCGAATAATGTTTGTTGTCTCAAAGACACGGTTGTGTTGAAAGAGGGGGGGGGGGTATGTGCGAATGTTTGGTCCCCGTGTTGTGGCATTTCAATGCATCATTATCCCAGGATCATCACATCCTGCCAAGAGAAGCATACATTTCTGCGCTATCTATATCATTACCCCTTTCTTCCGTCATATTCATTGACTGATCTTTCAGTGATGAATTATGACATTCTATCTGCCAAAATAGGACGAGGGCGCAATGTTCTCTAGTCTGCATCTCTTCGTCATGACATCATACTGGAGTCCTCTGCAGCGCTAATTTTCGTGCACTAGGTCAAAATCCTTTTATGTAATAAAGAATTCGAAACAAATGTCTATTTACAGAAAGTATAATTTAGATTTTCTTTAACATGTAAACAAATCCACATTATGTTTCCAATTTTAAATCTTGCGTTGTGTTTTTATTTTGTTTCGCAAACTATTATAACATACATTTTAAAGACTTTAACAGTTTAATAACTGGTATCATCGACTTCATAACGTATCGTTCATTTCATTCTCGCTCGTCTTCAGTTCTACTGTTCAACTTGTTCTACTGTTCAACTTGTTCTACTGTTCAACTTGTTCTACTGTTCAACGTAAAAATGTCACCACTTCCTCTGCAAATAAGTTATGCATTATAACTACTGTCAAAGGTCGTGGTGATATAATTAATTGCACCGAGATCTCCATCTTTTAAAATTACGGCCTAAATTATGATGTAACCAAATTGGACTAACATCCGCAGTTGAAAAAAAAAGCGTACACCATAAGAGATACTTTATTTTATTTTTTTTAAATGAAACTTAAGAAAACAATATTCCAATAGAAAATTTGAAGTGACTTCATGAGTTATGAAGTGTATTTTTCTACCGATTAAGCTGCAGATAGCTATGGAAAGGACATGAAGACTCTCCTGGTCCAGACAAGTGTCAACATGTTCTCATCAAAAATTGTCCAGGAGACAGTATTTGTCTTTGATCCAGATAACTTGATCCTGTTGAAGTGACTTGATAACGCTAGGAGGGGGTCCGTATCAGATTTCAGGGGAAGTAATAACTTGAAGTGTGAAGTCGTGTTGAAGTCAATATTAACAGCTTGTCTGAGGGTGATGTCCCCTTCATCATATTTGATACGGTTCGATCTTTGATCTGTAAAGATTATTCATAATCTCCTTCTATCAGTTAATTAATATATGACACGTGTCTCAATTCTGTTGATACAGTGATGACATTTTAAAGGAATATCAGTCTCTTGACATGGTAATGTCATTGTGTTGACAATAGTGTTGGTTTATTAGTACCTTAGTAAAATGATCAAAAACACCCCCTCGAGGTAGAGAATCCAGAAGGCAATATAGGGTCGGGGAGATAAATGTTTTTAAGAAACACTGAACAAATCAAATTACCCAATTAATATTGAAAAAAACTGGCTACTTTTATTAGCAAAACGGAAAGATGTGCGATTATGTTGATATTAATTGAACTCTATCTCAAACCTCGTCGAACTAGATTACTGAAACCAGTGACAAGCTTTTGTTCAAAATGGGAAGATTTGTAACTGTATTAAAATTCAAATAATTTAAACCATTTAATGAATGGTTATTATTGTTTTCGTTGGAAATAACTATTAATTGAGTACCCTTTTAAGCGAGTTTGACAATCTGACGGGAAGTTTTCGTAAATCATACTGCTGTTTCGGTACTCTACAAGGATCAGTGACCAGGTTTCTACGAAACAAAAAGCTAAAATAATTAAACGGAATGAAATTCCTATAAAGACTCATATACCGACGCATCCAGCAATCTACACACTACGCGATGAGTTCCCCCGATCATTCGGTATGCGTGTTACACACTAAGGGGGTGGGGGTAAATGGCCAGTATGTTGCGCGCAAATCGCTAGATAGGTATTCGAAGTAACGACTTTTTTTAATTTCCGAATCACGGAAGCACTGTGCAATAGCGTATAAATTAAAGAGTTGGTACGCTGTCACGTGACTTGGTCACTGATTCTTGTATTGAACCGCTGTTTCTATACTTTATATCGTTAAACATGACAGAAGACACTGTCTATGAAGGTGTGGTCAGCACAGTATTCAATACTCTAAATACAGATTCATTAGTTTTAAGTGCATCTTTGTTGTACTGGGAGTATAGTTGCATTGAAATAGCATTACATTGTCATATTTCGTCTACATAACTAATCTATAAAATAAAAAAAATCTGTAATAAATAAAATCGTAATAAATACACGGACACTCGTATAGGCATATAGATAGATATACAGAATGACAGGTGATAGAATGAAAGGACAGACGGAAGAGGCACAATGAGAAAGGCGAACTTTGAATCCTGTGAACTGAGGAAATAATGAATTCACTTAATTAATGATGGACTGGCGGAGAGAGAGAGAGTGTGTGTGTTTTATGGCTGGATGGATATATTTTCCGTTGCCTATAACTGTCATAAATTAGTGATAACAAACTTATCGTTCATATCAATATCTACCACTACTTCATCCTGTTACTGTGTCTGCTAATATAATGTCGTATTTGACATGTTTTTAACCTGCACATTTTCTTTCCCACTGCGATAATGTACGTCTGGCTTCTGGTGTCAATACTGTCTAGTTTCCCATGAGCATTATCGCGGTCACTGATGCCAAGACCACTTGAAGATAACAAGCCGTCCAAGCTTGTCGTCAGCGGCGTCTTCCCAGAGGTCTAGTGGTTGATACTATCTTTAGCAAACAGCTTCAAATAGCCAGTGAATTAGTTTTGTTTTCGCGCTCTCCATTGAAGAAATTCAGATTAAACCGGTGTCACGTCCCACAGTCAATTTGATAATCATGAACGTTAAGAATGTTACTTAAATTTGACCAACAAAGTAATTACAAAATTTAAAATGATAGCATAGCACGTTCACAAGTGTAACAAAGCAACTTCAATAATAGCAACAATACAACTATAACAATAGCAATAATATAACTTTATCATTATTAATAATACAACTTTATCATTATCAATAATGCAGTTTTAACATTAGAAATAATATAATTTTAACAGTATTAATAATACAACTGTAGCAATTGAAATAATACAATTTTAACAATAGCAATAATATTCTTCTTCGGCGATCATTACTCAGTCAGGCTGGGACTCCGGATTCTATGATATATGCTGCTGTCTGTTTTAGAGTGTCCACTGTGCCATACAGTTTCTTTTCAACACTGATTGGGGTGAGCCATGTCTTGTTTCTCAGGTCTGCATGCTGGGGACATTCTTGTAGGATATGTACTGCTGTCATATTCGTAAGGCTGCAATAGCAGAACCCAGTTGTACCTATTTTGAATTTGGTGTACAAATGATGTCTCATTTTGTTGTGACTAGTTCTGAGGCGCAGCAGGATAACCTGGTCTCTTCTGGATAGTTGGTAATACCCATCATCTGCATTATATTTGAGGTGGTCTTCTTTCCACTTTTTGTTATAGTTGCCTTTAATGGTGGTCTTTACTTCTTCATAACTGACCAGATAGTCTTCTTGAGGTAAATTCCCTTCTTCTTTGGCCAGTCTATCTGCAACTTCATTCCCTTCAATGTTACAGTGTGACTGTATCCACTGGAACACTACTCTTTGGAAATTATTGTGCAACTGAACTAGAACTGCCCTCAATTAATTCAGTTCGGTGTTCCTGTGTAGCATCAGTGCTGTTATGACAGAGAGTGCATCTGTTAGTAGTACAATATTCCTGTGCACTTGTTCTTTGTGTTGTAAGATAGTTTCTGCTGCTTTCTTGAGAGCTTCCATTTCGGCTTTAAAATTGGTTGAGAGTTTGCCTGTAGCTATGGCTAGAGTAACATCTTCCCCGTATTTTAGTCTGAGGGTCACTCCTCCACCTCCATTCTCAATTGCATTTGTGGCCTAGCCATCTTTATAGGCATGCGTCCATGCATCTTGTGGGTAATTAACTGTGATGGGATGTTCTGTTATATGCTTTCTCTCCAAGTCTATCTGAATTCCTTTCTTTTCTATACCTTCTATTTGTTCTTTTAGTTGAGGGAGTATGTATGCCCAAGGGGGGGGGGTGGGTTGTACTAACTGACTGTATGGGCCTTGGTTTCGCTTGTCCTGTAGTTGGTGCCTTTTGTATCAATTCATTTGCTAGCAATAATATAACTTTAACAGTATCAATAATACAACTTTAGCAATGGCAATAATTAAATTTTAACAATAGCAAAAATACAATTTTAACAATAGCAATAATACAATTTTAACAATAGCAATAATACAATTTTAACAATAGCAAAAATACAACTTTAACAGTTTTAGTAATATATCTTTAGCAATGGTAATAATACAACAAATTACCAACACGCGTACTACTCATTCCTTTTGAATAAGTAGTACGCGTGTTTCCAGGGGGGAAAAAGTCTCAAAATAGTTAAAGGATTTATTTGATCGTACTTGAGTTTTCACATATGCACTCCGTCCCTTTCAAAAGAACAACACTCTCTGTTCACTGTGTGTACCACTCAACATGTAACCAAATTCTATTCCAGTATAGTCGAACATGCTGAGTCAATCATCTGTACTAACACTACCGTATACCGCTTGTACGTGATGAGTAAATCATCTGAACTAACACTGCCGTATACCGCTTGTACGTGCTGAGTCAATCATCTGAACTAACACTGGCGTATACCGCTTGTACGTGCTGAGTCAATCATCTGAACTAACACTGCCGTATACCGCTCGTACGTGCTGAGTCAATCATCTGAACTAACACTGCCATATACCGCTCACCTTACAAATATTTTGTGTCAGCAGCCAATAAAAGGCGCAGAAAAAGCACGAGGAAAACCATATATCAAGCATGATTCCAGATCTGAGCATATAGCCATTCTGGAGAGTAACTCGCATGTAACTGTAGCTTTAAGAGATAACCCATGGGAATCTCCGAGAAAAAGCAGATGTAAGCAAGACGCCACACTTTTGTACTTAACCCACGACATCGTGAACCCAATGCAAATGATAACCACTATGCGTGACAATGAATAAGACCAAACTGCAAAGAGTAAACAGGTCTTCATTCCGAACGTTTTTTGATTATTGTCACGTTTTCCATTGGTTACTATTTATGTACGTGGGGTAACCTTGACTATTTTTAGCATACGATTCCAAGTATATAAATATTGGCCAACGGAAACCACGTCAATAATCAAGAAAAGTAACGAATGAAAACCTCACTAATTATGTTAGAAGGTATGTAGTACTCTGTTGATAGCCACGAATCAATACGCCAAAAACCGATACTTAACCCTCGACTTAGTGAACCCAATGCAAACAAAACCACTATGCCACACGAGATCCCCAAATTATAACTTATCAATTTGAAATATAATCGCACTTTCATGGAAAAGAGACATCTAAGATTGTTGAAACATACCCCTGGCTGCAGCAGGTCTACATGCCCAGAATCGTGATGGATGCAGAAGATACATAAATAAGACTACGTACAGGGAAAATATATGTCACCTGATATATATATATATATATATATATATATATATATATATATATATATATATATATATATATATATATATTTATATATATATATATTTGCTCAAAATGTATCGATATTTGATGTCATTGTACTAGGGTTTCCAAATATTTATTCATTTATATATATATATAAATTATATATTTCTCCCTCTCAGTGAAGCGTACGCTGTTTGTAGAAAGTATCACGCATTATTATTCTTCTCGAACCCCAGAAATTGCGAGCGATTAACTCTTACTTCCTATGTTTAGTGGGGAGGTTGTTCCGAGATTTATTTCATACCCAGGAGGCTTCATTTCATCTTCGTGCAATGCCTATTGAAGGAAACTTTTACTGAGAGTGGAGTATCACTCATAGAACTATGAGTAGTTTCATGCTATAATCCCTGGGATCTCTGGAAAAAAATCCACTTTAGAAGCACGACTTCTTGAGCGGGATTAGAACACTTAAGCACAAAGTACACGTTGTAATCACTATGATATGGATATTCTTATCTATATATGTAAATGGCTAACTCCGTAGCTCTGAATCTTTGTTTTTCGCTATAGAGTTTTTGGTTATTGTTTGGAAAGCGTAGCTGCCGATGTGATTATTTTGCTTTGCAATGTTTGTCGGTTTATTTGTATCCATTATTAATTTTAATATAAACTTTATTAAGATTATGTAGGGATCTGATAATGTAGGCCTCTCTCCACATACTCTACTGCAAATAGACTTACAATCGATCCATTTCACCGTCGACCGACAACTCACATTGTTCACAATTATAGTAACATCAAAATTGTGACCACGATATTATACTTATATTCTAATTATTACGTTTTTACAAAGCGGTTTATTGTTCGTTTGGTTTAGAGAGTTTAATCTTTTATATCATTTATTTCTTGTTTTATGTTCGATCCCAGAGACGGTGGTAAAATATTTTTTTTTTCCGGAAAGTTTTAAGAGCAGATGGAAGTCCTCGGGGCTTTTAAATGTTACGGTTAACTATTAACTAACAGCTAATTATGCAATTAAATGTATTCTCACCGCAGGCATCGCCGATATTGCTTCTAGTGTGTGTGTGTGTGTGTGTGTGTTGTGTGTGCAATTTTAAATATTGAAACTATGAAAACGTGCATGGTTTTGACGTATATGATGACATGATTCCCTGACAAAAATGTTAATGCAGGAAACAGTAAAATGTGGAAGAAAGAGAGGGGACCAATGACATTGATGAACATACACCATTGAAGACCGCACAGATGGAGTTTTTTCCTCACTCAAGCACATCGTCTAAAATATAAATCACTGATGCATAGCGTGTGTTGGTGCATTTAACGAGGTACTATTGCGACCTTTTCGAGTTATACATATGCATATATAATTTGCAATTGGGCAATAATTACCAGCAACAATCGCATAAATATGACATTTTAGTTTGTCATTAATACTTATAGTAAAAACATTCTCAAATGATTTCAACTTATTTTTGATGAATCTCTTTCCTCAGATTACAACCCTGAAGATTGCCAGCAATCCATTCGCTAAAGGATTTCGTGAGTCAGGACAAAGCAGGTAGATTGGTAACGCATGTAGTAATCACTATCATGTGTCTCATTACAAGTCGTTTCGAGAATATATTCATTCTAAATCAACGATACTTCATGTTCAAATATGTCAGTAGGTAACATTCCTGATGTTTCACTAACAATATTATCATGAAGTCATTTCTTGTATTATCTATCTGTCTTACAAGGATTCAGTATGACATTATTAATCGTTTACTGACTAGAGTATTGGCTTTTTGTTTACAAGTTCTAGGTTCATTTAGCCTTGTATCTTTATCAAGATTATGAAGAGATTTCAAATAACAATGTAGCCAATTCTGCTGCATATATATCCTGTGTACTGATATTAAATGTTGACTTGACTGCGATAATACCGCCTGCTCCAACTGCTCAATAGGATGTTATCGGACATAATACTCTTCTTCGACGTTCATTCTCAAACTCCCGCTGCATTTCTCTTGTAGTAGAATAATAGCCCTACTAGATTCACAGCAGAATGTAGTCCAGAGAAGGAAAATTCATTGTGTCATCGTTTTAATTACGCCAATGATCCGACACACCCGTCTTCAATGCTGGACATAATCACGACCAAGACAGGTACTTCAAGCAGTCACGAGTGCATAATAACATCATCTTTAGTTATTAAATAAGAATATTATACATGCGTTTTGCGCGCAAGAGGTCACGCGTTCGAATCTTGCTCACGACATCCTGTTCATGAAGTTTATATTTTTGCTGAGAAACAGATGTTTTTGGATGTAATTCCTGTGGATTATCATCTGAAGCTGCGCTAGCGCTGCGTTGAGAGGGATAGTATACATATAAGATAACCCTAGTATAATGAAGTCAATCCTCTATGTCTTTTGAGTCCTATTAGCATTCATTATGTTGATTATGTCAGGAAGGACTATCCACATTATCCGTCGATCTTCCTTATCACATTGTGCTCCTCTGAGATACATAGATTGTTGTGTTAAGCATCATATCTTAGCCATCAACGAACTCATAGTAAATGACATCACTCTAACTTAATTTCAAAAGTGGATGTAACACATCGTCATCATCACTTGTGATGGACGAACAAGAACAAGAGATTGTAGAAAGATCTATGTCTTGTGTCTGCCCCTTTTGTCAATAAGACTACATAAGGGTTGTATAAGCCGGGGACTTATTTACTCATCCGACTACATGAGTTGCGAGATTTCACCTTTCCTTCTCTGTGCCAGGTGGTTTTAGGTGCATGTCAACAAGCAACTTGGGCAGCGACTAGCAGTCCTCGTTCTTTCTCAGCTGATTATATCTGTAGTCGACTATGGATTAGGAATCCTCACGCTCGCACGCTTATACAGATATCGTCTAGAACGTGTGAAGAATGAGGGAATGCGAATAGTCCTCGGCTGCATCATGAATACCCTTATTCTGAAAATGAGGCATATGCTTGGACTCCTCTCACTATATTCTTGGCATGCTCTTGCTCAAACTAAAACATTCATGTGTTTCACTGCAGACCAGTGACACCCACAAATATAAAATATATCAAAGACATAAAAGAATACAGAATTAAACGCAGCATGTCATGGATGGCGCAAGCTGAAAGGATTCTAGAATTTGTAGCTACCAGTTTCGACCTTACCAACAATAGAAGAATTGCGTACAATCTATCAGACCCTGACATGTTTTCATAAAGTAATGATCACTCTTGGAATGGACTGTAGAGAGTGGGGAAATCGAAAAGCAAACTTAGAAACTGGTCAGCTAATTTCTGATAGCCCTGGATATAGTGATATTATGTTCACCGATGAAGTCTATCTGGGCTTCACAGATCTGGGCTTCACAGCTAGATATCGTAGTAGAGTCGTTGCCGAGAACAGCTAAGCAAGCGAAATAACTACATTCATTATGAGGATGAAAATCGAAGCTGCCACGGCTGCCTCCAAATCTCTCTGTGGAATCTCAATCATCAAAACAGTTATTGTGTCAGACCCCCAGTCCATTCTGCGAAAAATCCAAAGTGGTTCATATTGATATGAGTAGACGACATCTATAGCTATATCCAACCTCCAGGGAATCGCATAGATTTACTGCTCAGAACATGCCGATGTTCACAGAAACGAGAGAGCAGACAGACCAGCACATTTACCAATAGACGGGAGTTAACAATCGATAAGGGGGGGGGGGTGTACTGAAGCTGCTCATGAGCGCCTGCTGGATGCGGAGACCTCGACTGATGAAACACCTAGGTTGAGATTTTGAAGATGTATGTATTAAGTGTGGTAGTAATAAAACGTGACGCCTGCAGGGACAAACGAGAAGCATGGTAACTAGCGGGCCACAGGAACCATCAGTATGAGTACACTTTGTCATTTGCTAGGGGAGACTGAGCACTAATGGGTCTGCCCGGAATGCAATAATATTGGTCATCCATAGCCAATAACCTATAACTAAAGGTGAATTTTATGAAAAGAGAAGAAAACGATCAAAAGATACTAACAACCCTTCGTATGAAAAACACATATTAAGGAAATAAAGATAAAAAAATAGCGGGCAAGGCTATAAAGTATTTTTAACATATTAAAAGACATGACACCTTGCTAAAGACCTTACTTGAGGGTAGAGTCGAGGGAGGCAAGCACGAGGTTGGCAGAGATACAAGTGGGAGAGAAATATCACGAGATGGACATGTTACAGTCTAGCAGAGTGCACTACCAAAACAAGATACAGAAATGTTGAAAATTCGTTGCAGCCAATCTTCGTTTCGGAAACGGCACTTGATGATGATTAATTATTACTAGCTTCAAATGATCAACAGCATCTCAAGAAAATTGTATATTTCAATCAATTTCAAGAAGATTGATTATTTTAATGAACTTTATTCCACAGAATTTCCTACGAATCTATAATGTCTCATGTCGCACTGTCACGACACACGGCAGTTGATTATGGTATGGGGATCGCATCCTCACAATTATTGCCAGCATTTGCCCAGCAAGACGGCTTCAATGTGAGAATCGACAAGCATCACAGCGACGAATATCGCTACAGAAGTTCTTATTGTAAGGATTTTGTGTTATCTGCCTTTCTATATATCGAACTATATTGTTGTGTGTGTATCGCATTCGGGACCGTAGATACATCCTCATTAAGGGGGGTGGAGGAGTTTACATTAAAAATGTCACTCGCCCAAATTCATTGCGATTACTTCTTTGTTATTACATTGTTACATATTTAATGTGATTACTTCTTTGTTATTACTTTATTACATATTTAATGCGATTACTTCTTGTTATTACATTATTACATATTTAATGCGATTACTTCTTTGTTATTACATTATTACATATTTAATGCGATTACTTCTTTGTTATTACATTATTACATATTTAATGCGATTACTTCTTTGTTATTACATTATTACATATTTAATGCGATTACTTCTTTGTTATTACATTATTACATATTTAATGATCATTTTGGATCATTCTTCAAAAAATCTCTCAAGGGAGAATTGGGGACGGGAGAGGGGAAACCAACTTTACGCAAAATTCATAGCACTAAATTCCTAGGGGTAGGAGTGGATTGAACTCCAAATCCCTCCTTTATCTACGGACTCGAATGATTGTTCGTGTGGGTGAGGATGTGTGTGTGTGTGTGTGTGTGTGTGTGTGTGTGTGTGTACGTGCGTGAGAGAGAGAAAAGAGAGAGAAGTGTTCATTATTATTTATTATTGACGCAAATAAGCAAACGTACTAAATGAATTGTGAATGAGAG